>RJWJ010008185.1:0-54412 GCA_004363605.1 Indri indri | reverse complement strand
CAAATAGACCCTCCGCTTCCGCCCGGGCGCTGCTGTCAGTCACAGCCGCCTTCCGCCCCGTGCAGTGACTCAGCACTTTCTTCTCCGCCACCCCGTCTGCGGCTGTGGACAGAGGCTTCCTGAGCTCCCGCCTCTGGCGCTCAGAGGTTCGGGTGTCGGCGAGGTTTTGCGGTGCCGGGCCTGAGTCCTTTCCTTGGCAATCGGTAGTGGATCACTTTGCCGAGCGTTAGGAAGAACAAAGGAATCGAGAAGGAGACGTCTGCCTCCCCGCTGCTTTGCTCTGAGCCGCTGTCTCTTCCGTTCTCTCCGGCCTGGCGAGCTGCATTTATAATCGTCACTGGATTGTAAGTACCCGAGGCCAGGAGAGCTCACTGCGCCTGGCTTTTTGAATAAGTTTGTTCTGGGAAAGTTTGTGGATTGGGAGTGTCTGCTGTGCCTTAACTTTCTGTGCGGAAAGTCATTCTGCAGGAGCCGCCATTTGCTTTCCTGCGCGCTAGCCGGCTTTCTCGGCGTTGTCCGGCAGCGGCACCTAGAGGTTGGAATTTGGCATTGCATCTACTGTATTTATTGACCTTAACTCTGAATAAGCCATTGTGTCAGTAACGACTGGTACTTAAGTCTCTTAAGCATATTTAGAGAAAAGACGTGGGGCGTAATTCAAAATTAAGACAAAAATAGACGCTTAACTGCTCTTCTACTTAGAACGCCTTGTAATTAGAGATTTCAATTCATAACAAACTGTCTTTTTAAGCTACCGTAGTAGCTGGAACTTTTTTTTTTTTTATTTCTGCATGTTATGGGGGTACAAATGTTTAGGTTACATTGCCCTTCCCTCCCACCCCAGTCAGAGTTTCAAGCGTGTCCATCCCCCAGATGGTGCACATCGCACTCAGGTTTGTATATACCCATCCCCTCCTCCCCACTCCCATCTGCCCGACTGCGAATAAATGTTATTCCTGTATGTGCACTTAGGTGTTGATCAGTGAAACCAATTTGCTGGTGAGTACATGTAGTGCTTATTTTTCCATTCTTGGGATACCTCACTTAGTAGAATGGGTTACAGCTCTATCCAGGAAAATACAAGAGGTGCTATATCACCATTGTTTCTTATAGCTGAATAGTACTCCGTGGTATACATATACGACATTTTATTAATCCACTCATGTATTGATAGGCACTTGGGTTGTTTCCTCATCTTTGTCATTCTGAATTGTGCAGTTATAAACATTGGAGTGCAGATGTCTTTTTTAGAGAATGTCTTTTGTTCTTTTGGGTAGATGCCCAGTAATGGGATTGCTGGATCAAATGGTAGATCTACTTGCATCCCTTTAAGGTATCTCCATATTGCTTTCCACAGAGGTTGCACTAGTTTGCAGTCCCACCAGCAGTGTGTGAGTGTTCCTGTCGCTCCACATCCATGCCAACATTTCTTGTTTTGAGACTTTTTCATAAAGGCCATTGTCACTGGAGATAAGTGATATCTCATTGTGATTTTGATTTGCATTTCTCTAATGATTAGAGATGTTGAGCTTTTCTTCATATGTTTCTTGGCATGTTCTTTGCCCACTTTTTGATAGGGTTGTTTGATTTTTTCTTGCAGATTTTCCTGAGTTCTAAATAGATTCTGGTTATCAGCCCTTTATCAGATGTGTAGCATGTGAAAATTTTCTCACATTCTGTGGGTTGTCTGTTTGCTTTCGTGACAGTTTCTTTGGCTGTGCAGAAGCTTTTTAATTTGATCAGGTTGCATTTATTTATTTTTGTTGCTGCTGTTATTGTCTTTGGGGTCCTCTTCCTAAATTCTTTGCCTAGGCCCATCTCTATAAGTTTTCTCAGCATTTCATTATAGAATTCTAATCGTTTCACATCTTACGTTTAAGTCTATTACCCACCATGAGTTGATTTTTGTGAGAGGTGAAAGGGGGGGGATCCTGTTTCATTCTTCTACATGTGGCTATTCAGTTTTCCCAGCACCATTTATTGAATAAGGATTCTTTTCCCTAGTGTATGTTCTTGTCTGCTTTGTCAAAGATTAGATGGCTATATGAGGATGATTTTATATCTGGGTTCTCAGTTCTGTTCCCCTGGTCAATGTCCCTGTTCTTGTGCCTGTACCAAGCTGTTTTAATAACTATAGCCTTGTAGTATAGTTTGAGGTCCAGTAGATCGATACCTCCCATTTTGTTTTTATCGCCTAGGATTGCTTTTGCTATACAGGGTCTTCTCTGGTTCCATACGAAGTGTAAAATTATTTTTCTGTATCTGTGAAAAACGATGCTGGTATTTTAACAGGGATTGCATTGAATCTGTACATAACTTTGGGTAGTATAGACGTTTTAACAATGTTGATTCTGCCGACCCAGGAGCATGGTGTGGTTTTCCACCTGTTTACGTCCTCTGCTACTTCCTTCCTCAGTGTTTCATAGTTCTCCCTGTAGAGGTCTTTTACCTCCTTAGTTAAACGTGTTCTTAGGTACTTTATTTTCTTTGTTGCTGTTGTGAAGGATATTGAGTCTTTGATTTGGTTCTCAGTTTGACTTTTATTGGCATATATGAATGCCTCTGATTTGTGTGTATTGATTTTATATCCTGAGACTTTACTGAATTCGTTTATCAATTCCAGGAGTCTCTAGGTGGAATCCTTGGAGTTTTCTAGATATAATATGATATCATCAGCAAGGAGTGAGAGTTTGATCTCTTCTGCCCCCATTTGGATGCCTTAATTCCACTCTCTTGTCTAATTGCTGTAGCAAGGACTTCCAGCACTATGTTGAATAGAAGTGGAGATAGTGGGCAGCCTTGTCTGGTTCCATTTCTAAGTGGGAATGCTTTCAGTTTGTCCCCATTCAGTATGATGTTGGCTGTGGGTTTGTCATATATGGCTTGTATCATTTTTAGGTAAGCCCCGTCTATGCCTATTTTATTATGTGTTGTTATCATAAAATGCTATTGAATTTTGTCAGATTCTTTTCTGCGTCTATTGAGAGGATTATATGATCTTTGTTTTTGCTTCTATTTATATAGTGAATTACATTTATAGATTTGCACATGTTGAACCATCCCTGCATCTCTGGGATGAAGCCCACTTGGTCGCGATGGATTATTTTCTTGATGAGCACCTGGATTCGGCTTGCTAGGATTTTGTTGACAATGTTTGCATTTATATTAATAAGTGATATTCGTCTGTAGTTTTCTTTTTTTGTTGCGTCCTTTCCTGGTTTTGGTGTCAGGGTTATGTTGGCTTCATAAAATATGTTGGAGAGGATTCCATCCTTCTCAATGCTGTGGAATAATTTCTGCAGGATAGGCACCAGTTCTTCTATGTAGGTATGGTAAAATTTGGGTGTGAAACCATCTGGTCCAGGACTGTTCTTTTTAGGAAGGTTTTTATTGCTGTTTCAATTTCAGTATTTGATATTGGTCTCTTCAGGAATTCTGTTTCTTCCTGGTTGAGCCTAGGGAGGCTGTGTGTTTCTAAAAATTTGTCCATTCCCTCCACATTTTCCAGTTTGTGTGCATAAAGGTATATGTAGTATTCATAGATTATGTCTTGTATCTCTGTGGCATCTGTTGTAATTATTCCTTTCTTTTCCTGATGGAGCTTATTAGAGATTTTTCTTTTCTGCTTTTCGTTAGTCTAGCCAAAGGCGTGTCAATTTTGTTTATTTTTTCAAAGAACCAACTTTTTGTTTTGTTAATCTTCCGTATACTTTCCCTGTTGTCAATTTCATTTAGTTCTGATTTGATCTTATTAATTTCACTTCTTCTGCTGAGTTTGTGGTCTGTCTGTTCTTCTTCCAGCTCTTTGAGTTGATTCATTAGGTTGTCTATTTGTGATCTTTCTATCTTTTGGATACAGGCATTTATGGAAATAAACTTTCCTCTCAGGACTGCTTTAGCTGTGTCCCACAGATTTGTGTAACTTGTGTCTCCTTTATCGTTTAGTTCAAAGAATCTTTTGGTTTCCGTCTTGATTTCCTCATGTATGGAGTAATCGTTCAGCAGAAGGTTGTTCAGTTTCCACACCTTTGTGTAGAAATGAGAGTTTCTGTCAGGATTGATTTCTTCCACTGTGGTCTGAGAAGATACATGGTATGATTTCTGTTTTTTAAAATTTTTTCAGACATGCTTTGTGCCCTAGGACATCCTCAATCTTAGAGAATGTCCCATGAGCTGATTAGAAGTACATATATTCAGTGGTTTTGGGGTTGAATGTCCTGTAAATGTCAGTCAGGCCCATTTGTTCTGGAGTTCTGTTTAAGTCCATTATTTCTTTGTTAATTTTCTGTTTAGAGGATCTGTCCTGTGCTGTCGGTGGGGTGTTGAAGTTTCCAGCTATTATGGTGTTGCTGTTTATCAATTTGTTTAGATCAAGTAGAGTTTGCTTTATGAATCTGGGTGCTCCTAAGTTGGGTGCATACATATTTTGAATTGTTATGTCTTCTTGTTGAACTGTACCCTTCACCATTATATAGTGACTCTGTCTTTCATTACTTTTGATGATTTAAAAACTAAGTTATCTGAAATCAAAACTGCCACCCAAGCTTTCTTTTGTGTTCTGTTTGCTTGAAATATTGATTTCCAACACTTTATCTTGAGTCTAAATGCGTCCTTGCAGGTTATATGTGTTTCCTGAAAACAGCAGATCCTTGGCTTGTATTTATTTATCCATTTGGCCTGCCTATGTCTCTTGAGTGGGGAGTTCAAGCCATTCACATTTATTGAGACAACAGGTAGGTGGAGCAAATCTCTGTTCATCTTATCGGGTTGAAATTTGTTGTTTTGTGTTCTCTCTTGAGCCATTGTGGTATCTGGCTTTGGACCTTTAGCCTTTGAGTGGTTTTACATTTCGTGTTTCTTGTGCTGATCTGTGTGTAACTGTGTTTTAAGTCCTTCTTGGAGGGCTGGCCTTGGTGAATTCCCTCAGTCTTGGCTTATCTGAGAATGTCTTTATTTCTACTTCATATACAAAACTTAGTTTTGCATGATACAAGATTCTTGTCTGGGCGTCATTCTGTTTCAGAAGAGTGAGAATAGGGCCCCAGTCTTTCTTGCTAGTAAGGTTTTGGTCGAGAAGTCCGTCCTTATTCAGATGGGCTTTCCTTTGTATATTACTTGTTTTTTTCGCCTCACAGCTGGTAGAAGGGCCTCTTTAGTGGATATTTTGGTCAGTCTGATGACTACATGTCGTGGTGTCTTCCTGTTTGCATTGAATCTCCCTGGGGTCTGTTGAGCTTGTACCTGGATATCTAGATTTTTAGCAAGGCCTGGGAAGTTTCCTCTATTATATCTTCAAATAGCTTATCCAACCCTTGCATGTTTTCTTCTTCACCTGCAGGTATCTCCATAACCCTCAAGTTGGGTTTCTTCACATAATCCCACATTTTTTGTAGGCTTTGTTCTTCTTATTTCTCTGCTCTGTCTCTGTGACTGATTTATTTACTCGGGAGGTGTTATCTTCAATCTCTGAGATTCTTTCTTCTCTTTTATCTACCCTGTTCTCGAGGCTTTCAACTGTGTTTTGTAGTTCCCTGAATAAATTCTTCATTTCTAGGAGTTCAGTTTGATTTTTCTTTAATATGTCAATTTGTTTAGTGAATTTTTCTTCTAAGTCCTCGATTTTTTTTGTAACTTCTTTTGTTGGTTATACATTTTTTCTTTCATATCGTTCAGTTTTCTTATAATCCATGTTCGAAATTCCTCTTTTGTCATTTTAGTTTTCTGAGTTTGGTTAATGTCCATTGCTAGAGAGCTGGTGTTCCTCTTCGGGGATGTGCTTTCTGTTTGATTCTTCATAGTTCTAGAGTTCTTTCGCTGGTTCCTTCTCATCTGGATCAGTTGTTCCTTCTTGCCTTTAGATTTTCATTTGGATAATGACACTCCCTGTTTATTGTCTGAGCCAGTAGGTGGTGTTTGTGGGTGGGATTCGACCACACCCTCTGTGATGAGTCAGTAGATACAGTACAAGTGTTTGCAGGATGACCTCCCTGTCAGTAGGTGGTGCTTGCTGAAAGGAGCAGGCTGCAGTGTTGTTTTTGGGTCCTGTAACCAGCTCTTGTTCCTCTGGAGAGGCTCTCTAGTGCCTCAGGTGATGGGCAGGGCCCTAGAACTTCCAGGTGTGTCCTTATTCTCCACCTCAGTGGGGGCAGGTCCGGGAGTGAGTCTGGGCGGAGCTGGGTTGGGTGAGCCTGCCCTCAAGCTCCACAAATGCTGTTAGCACGGGTCAAAGTTCTGTTCTCTGCTTCTGTGCAAAGCTGCCAGGGAGGGGCTGAAATGGCCTCACTCCGCTGAAAAGTCTGTGTGTGGCAGTGGGGCTGTCTAAGACCTGCACTCTGGAGCAGGCCTGGTTCCTTTTGACCCTCCCCTATGTTGCAGTTTTTCCTGGGCCTCTGCCAGTAGACAGGGCCTCAGGCCAATGGATCTCCCCTGGCTGTAATGTGGGCCAGGAGGTTCCCTGCCCAGAATCACAACCTGAGCTGGGTGCACGGCCATCTTTTGGGAGGAGGGTTGCCCCTCAAGCATGCTGATCTGCCCCTAAAGGCACACACTTCTCAGTAGGCTGGTTCACAAATATCCCTTCTGTCCCCCAGGGCAATGCAATCAAGACCTGGGTGTACGAGGTCTGTCTGCAGGCTTGTCCTGTGGACCCTGGAGATCAATCCCTGATTCTGCCAGGGAGAGGAGTGCTGTTGTCGAGTCACCCATGCCCAAGCTGGATTGACGTCACTCCACCTCGGGATTTGCCTCGCTCTCCTGGAGTCACCAGGCAAGCAGCACCTGGGAGGGCTGGTGGGTAGGGAGCTCACAGTCTGAGTACGCCTCAGTCTGCCGTAGGGCCCCAAAACGAAAGGTCCCATTCCTTGGAGATGCTTCCATGTGATGGCTAAATTGTCTCTCTGGGCACCCACGGGTAGGGAAGCGGAGAATTGAGCAATATGGCACCTGCTGATGGGCTTGGGTCTGCACACAGGGAGGTGCCCCGAGGGAGCAGGGAGCCTGGTGCCCTGTCCACAAGAGGCTCACTGCTCACTGGCTGCAGCCGGCTCTGGGCTGGTGTTGGCAGGTCTCTCCAACCGCTCAGGGGCCCACCAGCAGTCCAAGATGCAAGGGAGGGGAAAGTTATCTGTTCCACCTACCCTTGTCGCTGGTCTCCAAGCCTCTCTGCGTTGGACCCTGCCCATGCCTTTCTCCTTCCAGTTCTACTCCGCAACGTCTTTCCGTGGAGTCTCCTGTAATTTCAGGCACCCTTCCTTCCGACCCTCATCCGATCTATGTTTTTCTGCTACTTTATTTTTTTCACTTTCTTCTAAAATCTGTCTTTTTTGCAGAGACACTCTGACTGGCGGCTTTTCTCATCTGCTGTCTTGGGATCGAGCCAGCTGGAACTTTCTAGTGCAAGAAACGTTTATTAGAGGAGAAATGAGTCACAAAGAAACCAAGATGAGTAAGAGCAAAGATGATGCTCCTCATGAGCTAGAGAGCCAGTTTATCTTACGCCTACCTCCAGAATATGCCTCTACTGTCAGGAGGGCAATTCGTTCTGGCGGCAGCAACCTGAAGGACAGACTGTCAATCGAGTTACACCCTGATGGACGTCATGGAATCGTCAGAGTGGACGGAGTCCCATTGGCCTCCAAATTGGTAGACCTGCCCTGTGTTATGGAAAGCATGAAAACTAGTGATAAAAAAACCTTTTACAAGACAGCTGATATCAGCCAGATGCTTGTAGCTACAGTTGATGGTGATCTTTATCCTCCTGTGGAAGAGCCAGTTGCTAGTGCCGATCCCAAAGCAAGCAAGAAAAAGGATAAGGACAAAGAGAAAAAGTTTATCTGGAACCATGGAATTACTCCACCTCTAAAAAATGTCAGAAAAAGAAGGTTCCGGAAGACAGCAAAGAAGAAGTGTGCTGAATCTCCAGATGCAGAAAAAGAAGTGAAACGGTTGCTGAGTACAGATGCTGAAGCTGTCAGTACTCGGTGGGAAATAATTGCTGAAGATGAAACAAAAGAGAAAGAAAATCAAGCCCTTGATATCTCTTCTCCAGGAATGTCTGGTCCCAGGCAGGGCCATGACTCATTAGAACATGATGAGCTTTGGGAGATATTCCAGGACCTCAGCAGCAGCAGTGAAGAGGAAGATGAGACACAGCATCACGATGAAGAAGATATAAACATCATCGACACTGAGGAAGATCTGGAGAGACAGCTGCAAGACAAGCTAACTACATCAGATGAACAGCACCAAGAAAATGAAGGAACCAGTCAGCTGGTTATGGGAATTCAGAAGCAAATTGATAATATGAAAGGCAAGCTTGAAAAGACCCAGAAGAGGGCAAAACGACAGGAGTGTCTCATCATGAAAGTGGAAAATCTGGCTCTCAAGAACAGATTTCAGGCTGCGCTGGATGAACTCAAACAAAAGGAAGACCGAGAAAAGGAGCAGCTTAGCTCTTTGCAAGAAGAGCTAGAATCACTCCTAGAGAAGTGAGAAGAATTTTTATACTTACTTTCATTCCTTAGACTGTTCACCATTAGAAAAACCTTGCTTCATCATTTGCGCTAGATATTAAGGCCTTGTAGTAGTTCCCATTCCCTCTTCTGCTGGATGTTCTGTTGAATTATCTCCTTTGTTTGTAATTTTGTTTAAAGCAAAATCTCATTTTGTTAATTCATCCTGTAAGAAGTAGGATTCTATTTGCAGAAAAATGATTGTCAGAAAGTTAGAGGATTAGTGGAATGACTAGTTCAACCTCAATAATGAGAGCTTCACTGCAGGACTTTGCTACTGTTTGTCCATGTGTCAGAAGCTGCTGTTGCTGCAGTGATGCCATCTAAGATCAATAAGAAGAACCTAGTCTGGAGGCAGTGAAGCTAGTTTGCATATGTTTTTCCATGCCATAGTTATTTTCCCATTTATTCAAAGCAATTTGCCAAATGTAGAGATGCAAATCATTTCATAAAATTGTTTCCAACACAATAAATAAAAGCAGCTAATTTTCACCTTAAAAAAAAAAGTCTCAAAATAACAAATGCTGGTGTGGATGTGGAGAGACTGGAACACTGTTACACTGCTGTGGGACTGCGAATTAGTACAATTCCTGTGGCAAGTACCTTGGAAACACCTCTGAGAGCTAAAAAATAGTATACCATTTGATATAGCAGTCCCACTACTAGTCATCTATCCAAAGGAAAAAAAGGCATTCTGTAATAAAGACATAAGCACTCGAGTATTTATAGCAGCACAGTTTACAATTGCAAAGATGTGGAAACAACCCAAATGTCCATCAATACATGAATGGATTAATAAAACGTGTCATGAAATACTATTCAACTACAAAAAACAATGGTGATCTAGTACCTCTTATATTATCCTGGATAAAGATTGGGCCCATCCTTTGAAGTTGGGTATCAGAAGGATGGAAAACATGCACCACATATACTCACCATCAAGCTGGTACTAATTGATCAACACTTAGGTGCTCACATGGTAATAATACTCACTGGGTGCCGGTCAGGTGGCGGGGTGGAGCGGTAGGAGGTAGAGGGAGTGGGGAGGGTAAACCCACAACTAATGGAGATGGTACGGATTATATGGGGGAAAGACACACTTGTGGCCCTGGCTTGAGTGAAGCAAATGTATTTCATGACACCAAAATGTTTATACTCCCATAATATCCTGAATTTAAACAAAAAAATTGAAAAAACAAAAATCCACTAGAAATCAGAAGATTATGCAATGACGTTTTCGAAGAGCGGAAAAATAGAAAACAAAAAGTCTCAATCCAGAAAGAAAATGTGTTATCAATAGGATCTGTCATCACAGAGTGATACAGGATGTCCTTCAGGGCAAAGCAAAATTCTAACAAATGGACACTCAGGTCTGCTGAAAGAGATGAAGACTAGTGCAAATGATAAATATATGAATATATTTGCCACAGTTTATTCAACTTCTTGTATTTCTCACAAAGACGTTTCTGTTTCTTTGTCCAGACATAGCACCGGGGTTAGTAGTCTGCAATGCAAATATCTGTTCTTATCTTTTTAAGTCAAAAGCCCATTCCTAGGCCCTAGTCATTTGGATGTTTGTGTGTGATAATTCCCAATAAAACAAATAAGCAAACAAGTAATTCACCTTGCTTGTAACTTAATATGTAATACATCCTAAGCATCTTTATTCAGCACTACCTATGTTTGTTTGTTTGTGTATCTTTGGCAACACAGTTTTCCCAGAAATGTTTCAAGACTTTTTTTTTGGACCTTAAAAAGGGGAATATGGGTATAAAAACACAAGGTGTATGTGTCCAGTGTCTGGTGGTTTGTGATGCTTGCTGATGTAACAAACATTGCCCTTCAATCTCCATGCCTTAACACGATAAAGGTGACTTTGCAGTCCCTTAGTGTCCAGCTGGTTGGGATAGGGAAGTTCTGGCCCGTTCCTCAGGAAAGAAGGCGGACAGTAGCTCTTTCATCTTCAGTTGGAAGCTTCTAAAGTCACTCTTTGTCTTCACATTTAGCTGGAAAATAACATAATGAAATATGGATTGTTCTTCCTCTAAAGTTTCAACATGGTCATGGCTTTTGTTTGAAGAGACTAAGGAAAAGGAAAATAAAAGGTATAAGAAGGTTTATAATAAGCAGTGGAAAAGGTCAAACTTTAAAAGCAGAATTTCATAATACCCCATCTCAGTCATATCTTTCCTAATACCAACAATGCCTTCTCAGTCCAATTAACCTAACATAATTGAAAGTGCTCCTAGAGATCAGGTCAGCAGATAGCTGATGGACAGCAGCAAAGGGGGAATGATTGGAGGGGCAAAACACAAACTAAGCAGTGAATGAAAGACATGGGGAACAGGTCACAAATATGAAGACAAATGATAGGAGTGATAAAGAAGAAAATAAAGCATGAATATATTACCAACAGTGAGATTTCAGAGAAAAGAGACTTTCTCATTCAGGGTAAAGATCAGTTAAGGCTTTGAAACCTAAGATTTAGCAGATTTTTTTTTTTGTGAAGCTTAAAATGAATGGTTAATATCACCTATGTTCAGTCTTCAAACTTTCTTTTTTAACTCTTTTTCCCTTTAGGCACTACCTTTTTGGTAGTCTCTGAAGTCTTTAGGGAAAATCTAGGCCTTGAAGGGCTCTGTATAAAAACCACTGGCTGATAAGTAGCCTGAGGTCGTTTCTGTAAATATTTAATAATACCTTTATTGGGATTCCTACTGCTACCACCAGTCATCTCATTTTTGGTAAAATCTTACTTGTTTTATAGAGCTCATCTTAAAATAATGCCCTCCCTGAAACCTTCATTGACCCTGCTCTAAAACCCAGATAGAATTACCATGCTCTCTCCTATTCCATTGCCCTGGGTCTGACTCACTAGTGTGACAATACCACTTTGTGTTTCTGTAGTGGCCTAATAGATTTTTAGCTCCTGTAGCAACTTTATTTTCTCAGTGACAAGTGCAGTGCCCAGTCTATAGCACTTGCTCTGTAAGTAGGAACAGAAATGTCTAAAACTTAACTGAATTGATTTGAATTGACTTGAGTCGCATTGAATAGAGTTGAGTTGACTGAATGGAACAGAGGTTAAAGGAAAACTAGAAAGGGCTTGCCTTGCCTAAGAAAGGGCTTAAGCTCAACGGGAGTACAAGTAGTATGAAATTACTGTGAGGTAAGTTTCTGGATTTTTTGATTAGCTCAGTGATGAAGCACTCAGATGATAAGAGAAAATGGAAAAAAAGAAAACTTTAAAATATTACAAATTCCAACTAATACCTAACTGGATTCAGCATCAATAGTTCAAGCCGATGACTGGATATATTTGTATACAATTTTTAAACATCTCATAATGTGAACTAAAGTTGATTCTGTGCATTAAGAATTATGGATCTCAAAATGCAGTGCAATTGGTGCCTCAGTATTTGGCCAGAGGGAAAGAGTTGAGAAATTTGTGTTAAAATGGGGAAAAGACTATTTTTCCAACACAGAAACATGAGAAAGAAGGAATACTCAAGATAATACATAACATTAATAAAAATGACAGGAAAAGTAAAAGAAAATGATGAGCTAAGGAGCATTTTTGAACACCCACTATGCCAGGCACTCTTTCTAGATACCTTTAACACATAATACCATTATTTCTCCCAACAACCTGGAGATTTTACAGATAAAAAACAAGACTTAGGAAGAATAGGAAATTTGTCCAGGGTTATACATTTGACAATTCAAACACAGATACATTCAATTTCCAAACACATGCCTTATCTAGGAAATCAACCATAAATCTGCATGCTTTGTCATTATTCTGTAATATGGACAATTGTACCTGTTTTTCCCAATTTCAGATACCACGATTTCAGTTACAGTTTTGAATTGGTTTTAACTGTTTCAGTTAACAATTCCTGATGTTTTTTGAAGTTGTTCATGAGTTTGTTTGTATATCACTTGTAAATACATAGTATTGTTATAAAGGATTAATTAATAATACTGGCCAGAAGACTTCCAAATAGCTACAGGCAACAGCAGGTGGGTAGTAGACAATTTCCTAAAATCTCCCTTCCCCCAACAGTATGAAATAACTTCACATCTATGAAAATTCAAAGCAAAACTACGCTCTCAAAATAACTTGAACACAGAGAAAACAGAAAAAGCAAAATAATCACTGGTAAAAGAGAACAATAAATAAAAACAAGCACCACAGAAGTCTCATATGCTCACAGTCTCCTGGCTGCCCTCTGTGTGACCAGCAAGCACAGACCCAGGAAGTCAGACCAGCAATGCTAACTAAGGGGCCTGATTGTGTGTTGGTGTGACCAGTGTTACGGACTGTTTATGTCCTCCCAAAATTTATAGGTTGAAGCCATAATCAAATGTGATGGCATTAGGAGGAAGGCCATTTGGGAGGTAATTAGGTTTAGATGAGATCCTGAGGGTGGAGCCTTCATGATGGGAATAGTGCCCTTATAACAAGAGACACTAGAGAGAGGTTACTTCCTCTTCCTTTCTCTACCGTGTGTAGATAACAGTGAGAAAGCAGCCATCTACAAGCCAAGAAAAGGGCCCTCACCAGAACCCAACCATGTCGGTGCCATGATCTTGGACTTCCAGACTCCAGAATTGTGAGAAATAAATGTCTGTTGTTTAAGCAACCCAGTCTATGTCATTTGTTATAGCAGTCTGAAGTGACTAAGACAAACAGAAAAAGTAAATCCACTTTAAATTGGAGTAACAGAAATAACTGAACAGAACAAACCAATAAGTGCACAGAATGGATTTCAAAGTGTAAGTGTCTTAAAGGGGAAGATTCAAAAAAAATAAATAAATAATCTTCAACCTTTAGAAAGCAAAATTGCAGGAGATGAAGAAGATATACAGAGACTAGGAGACCTAACTAGGTTAGAGTGAGGTGGTGAGAGTGTAATAAAGTTCAATAAGTGTCCATAAGATCTCTACTAAAAAAATCAAAATGAGGTTTTAAAAAAATCCTTGATGACTCAATACAAAATTTTAAATAAAGACTGGATCTGACCTTCACTTGCACAGCTTTGCCTCACTTATCTCACTGTAATTCTTGCCCAGTTTCAATAAAATGTTATTTATAAAAATAAGAGGTTGTCCCATAGGCTATCATTTTCTGAGTAAACTTTTTAAAATATTGCACTAAAATATTATTTATCTTGATTAGTAAGTTTTTTGGTGCCTCATGAAATTTTGAACCTAAGGTGAGTACCTGCCATCGCTTATCACTTCCTTGTCCTAGTCTTGCTAATAGAAGGCTTTAACACATTGCTTTCAACATAAGACAAATAAAATTCACAGAAAATAAGTGAAAAGACAAAAAAATTACAAAAATCTACAAAAAAGCACCACATGGTTTCACAGGAGAACTCTACCAAATTCTTCAGACTAGATATTAATATTCCCAGTACTCTATAAATTATTCCAGAGCATTGAAAATGAAGGAAAACTACCTAATTCCTTTCATTTTTGAAGGAATAATAACACTGATATTTAAATCAGATAAAGATAGAACAAAGAAGAGAACATTACTCATTAATATTAATTTAAAATTCCTAAGGAAAATATTAGCAAAGGGAATCTCTTCCACAATGATAATAACACACTATGGCCAAGTGCAAATTATGTCAAGAATACAGAGTTGGTTCAATATTGGGGATTTCTGGTCTCTAGCACTATGAGAGAATAAATTTCTGTTGTTTTAAGCTACAAGATCATTGTCATTTGTTGTGGCACCCCTTGAAAACTAATGCAGTTAGTATGCATATGTGTATTTCCCAGCTCTCTCTGCTGTGAAAGCCTACAAACAATGACATTGCACTAGCAGTGATTATAACTAGTGCTAGGTTCTAGTTTTCTAAACACCGTTGTCCAGCAAAAAAACTAGACCTCTTAGAGAAATGATTGACTCTGCTGCTGAGGCAGGGAAAATACAAGATGATCCTTGGATACCTTATGGTATCAGAAATTAAATATGTATTTTAAAAAGATGAGAACTTGCTAAGAGAAAAAGGACCCCTCAACTGGAGGGAGCTCCCAATAGACAAAGCTTGAGCAACTCAAGCAACAGTATAAATAATAGTAGTGTTAGATTTCAATCCATAAACTAAATTTAAAATATATAATAAATAAGTAGGAAAGAAAGGACAGTTCTTTCTCATAGAATTCCAATTATAAATACAAAAGCAAAGAGGAAATATAAAAACCATCATTAGGCACACGCCATAGTAATGACTGTTACAGACAGGGTCCACTAATGAGTGCTCACTTTAATAGGAAAAGGAGAAACAGGATTTGTGTAGTCTTGAAGTACCTTCCCTGAGTTATTTATTAACTACAAAGGGTAGGATAGTAACTTTACAGCGGAGAAAATCAATAGAAACTGTTTTTACCAAGTAACAGAAATTAATGTCATCAGTACTAAGACACGTGAACGTCATGGATCCCATGACATGATGCACTGAGGACACAGCATCATTTCTGTGATATTCTCGCCAAAGATGCATAACTTTAGCCCGGTTATTAGAAAATATTGAACAAATCCCAATTAGGAAAAAGTAAAAAGATGTCGCATATGTCAGCCATGCAATAGAAAACCTGTTTAAATTTGTTTAACCTCAAGTTAAGGTTCACGTGAAAAATAACAGATCAATAATCTTTAAAAGGGTAAAGGTCGTGAAAGACAAGGAATGACTGATGCAGATCACAGGAGACTAAGGAAAAATAACAACTAATCACAAGGTAAAAACCTGGATAGGATCCTAAAACAGAAAGAGCATTAGAAGAAAAATTGTTAAAATCCAAATATAGAAGTCAGTTTAGTTAATAGTATCATACCAATGTTAATTTCTTGGTTCTGATAACTGCCGTATAGTTATGTATGATGTCAGCATTAGTGGAAGCTGGATGAAGGAAACTATCATTTTTGCAATTTTTCTGTAAGTCTCAACTGAGTTCAAAATAAGCAGTTGAGAAATGACTGGACATACAAAGTAGATGAAAATAATACAGTTTACTATACAGTTGATTTAAAGAACACACCCACAAATGCTATCAATAATGCTTAAGGTTGAAATTCTCCTCCTTTTCTTTCCTTCCCCCTTTTCTTTCTTCCTTTCTTCTTTCCTTCCTTTCTTCTCTCTCTTTCTCTCTCCCCCCGCCCGGCCCCACCCCTCTGTCTTTCATCTTTCCTTGTATGCTTGATGAGGAAACCCATCCCATAACAATGTTTGTACAATCTTGTGGTTTCAAAACACTTTCAAAGGCCTCATTATAAGGATTCAAGAAACCATTCTCTGATTGAAATCAAGCCTGGAAGTAATTTGCTTCCATTTGACAAATGCAATTCTTTTTCTGGGCCAGGTTTAGCTCTGCTTCTCAGACTGTTCAGAGCAACTGTAATCAATACAGCTATTCACTTTCACTAAGCAGAGGGAAATAGGAAAGAACATAAGAATTGAGAGAGTGTTGGAGTAGGGACAGGTTTTCAAGAAGGAAAGAGTTAAAGCCAGTAAGATTTCTTTTCAGAGAGTGTTTTTGTTCCAACATTTATTTATCACAAAATGAACCATTTGCAACAATTATCACAGATTTGGGGGGGGCAAGAATTAAAAATGTACAATCTCTGAAATAAACATCACCGACTTTTTTTACTTATTTAACTTTTAAAATTTAGGACAAGATCCAATATTCTTTCTGTGTGTGGGTGTATTTGTGTTTTGTGGGAAACAGGGGCAGATGTCAATTATTTGTTTATCCCTACCCCTTGTAAAATCTTCCAGCCACCTCACCACCATCATAAAAAGAATCCTGTTATGTAATTACCCCACTGGCCACACCACTTGCACCATAATCAGATAAGCAGGACAGTATTGTGGTCATTTAAAAAAAATAAAAAGGGAGGAGACTGTTTTGTGTCCTAAAGACAAAAAAAGAATCTCTTGCAAAATGGAATATTAAATAAGGCCTAATCTATCATATCATATAATTACAGGGTAATGCCAGGCATTTTTCATGAAGGAGAACAGACTACATAAAGGAATTAATGGAAAATGATTTAAAGTCCATATGACATGTACTATGGGAAAAACATTGTAAGTCCTTAAACAAGTTAACTTTTTCAAATTATTAATATTTACCCCTTTGAAAATAGGAAGTTTAATTGTGTTAAATTTTACACCTATAAATTTGTGAAATTTCAGTAAGTCTGTTGAATTTAACTGCATGTTTAGTGATAATTTACTCATGCATTCAATGCTTTCAAAAAAGCCTTTCTTATGTCTATGATTCAGTTCACATCTTTTTTCCTTTCTCTAATCATACTATACTTGAGAAATTGAGTTTCTAAATATATGTCTACAGGGCAAATATTATATGTGGTGCATTTACCTAATACTCTGAAGAGTACAAATTATGTATTTAGAGCTGTGTTCTTAAAGATCAGAAATCACAGCTTATGGGAAAATAAAGAAAGAAAAGAATGATTAGCAGAGAAAACTAATATCCATAAATATTTGCTAATCTGCCTTTGGATCGTACTATATCCATAAAACACTTGCTAAAGTCATTAATGATAATTTTATTTTGCAAATCAGTGAACATTTTTCCAGTCCCATTTTAACTGATGTGGTCTACAGGTACATTTACTTTAAAACGATAATTCTAACTAGCTGTCCTGGTCCTTCTTGTGTCATTAATTCTAGGCCCCGATGTCCTGATGCTCTCAATTCTCTAGGCTCCCATCTTTGGCCCATCCTTGCTTCTCACTGTTTATATCAAGATTTATACCTGGGATTTGTTTTAACCAGTACTGGTAAGGTGATAGACATGGAGACAACTGCCTTTGAAAGAAGAATTTATGTCTTACATTTCCCAGGAGAAGGGGGAATGCCAGGCCATGAAGGAGACATGGGGAAGGAAGCACTAGGTTTCATCAGGAGGCAGAAACAAGAGGAAGGGGGAGCCTGGGCCAGGGCGTTTAGGGGGTTCTCCATGAGGAAAGGAAAGGCAGGGCAGGGTAACAGCTTCGGATGGGCAGCTCACAAAATTCTGGAGGGCTGTGCAGATGTGTAAGGGGCTGTCTCTAGTTTTCGGTACCTGGCCTTGGGTTGATTTAGTTGTGTGAGAGGTTGGTAAGGAAGTATTTTAGCATGTGAGCTCTGGAGCGCAGGAGATGTAAACAACTTTGTCCATTAGTTTGGCTCTGTAATTAATGGATGTCAAGTAGATAAATACAGAATCTGAGAAAACATGATGAGAACACTGTCATGCTGCCAGCTTTGAGTTTTTTTATTTTTTTAATGCTCTAATCCATCTCTTAAATCTAGACCTCAGTAGATTCTATAAGCTTCATATATGTCTGTCCATTAGATATGGATTTATGAATGTAAATGAATGCCATGATGTGAAGACATTATATTGAAGTTATTACACATGTCCTGCAAACCTGAGCTTTGTCCTCTATTCCCTACTTTGGTTGTTGTCACCATTATACATCAAATCACTCAAATCATAAATTTGAAAGACAGCGTTGCCTTTCAATCTTTCTTATATGCAGAGCAATCATCAGTCCCTTCTGTCCTTATCTCTTAAATATTTTTGAATCTGTACATTGCTTCCAATTCATGATCCCTTAATTCATCAGTGTAACTATCATAGTACATTATGACCTTGTCGCAGGTCTCTCTACTTCTGGTTCCACAGGATGTGGACTTAATTACTCCCTTACCATTTTTAGCAGCTCCTCAAAGTCCCCAGGGCAAAGTCCAAGCTGCTAGCATAACACTCATAGCTTCTGGTGGCGACACATGCAATTATTTTTCCAAGTCTTATTTTCAACAAACTTTTCTCTCCCACTTTGTGCTGCATAGTAAAAACTTGTGATTTCTATTTTAAATATCTGTTTTTTTTAACATCACTCTGCTATTATACATTCTGTCTCTCCTGTTTGAAATGTCCGCTACTCAAACCCATCAGTTGGCAGGTCCTGTTTATTTCAGTGTGCACCAGCTCAGGCATTAATTTCTTCTGAGAATCTTCCTTAACCCCCCTTTCCCTGTGTGCTACTTCATTGCTTTGTGTGTTTTCATCACGCTTCTTTCTCTTAATGGATGGTAAACATTCCTACACTGCCTCCTTTTCTCTCCTTGGCCTCTTAACTGAAGTTTCTTGAGGGCAGGACTACTTTACACATATCTTAATGGTGCCTAATCAGAACATAATACCCTAGCAGACAGTCAAGAAATGTTTCCGGAACTAAACTGAACTGAATTTGAAAATTTCAGAACACTCCTCTGACTGGGAACAACAATAAAAGTTATGGAGCCATTTTGTTCCTGATAGAGAAGCACATTTTCCCAAGAAGTCTAACGTTACCAGTGAAGTTTAAATATTTTTTTTTCCTGCAATATGTTGTTTTTCCTTTCTTTTTTGGTTCCACTATTAGGCAGCTGTGGGACAACGTACAGGTTCTTCACAGCAAAGAAAGCTTCGTTTAATAATATGTAGTGTATTTTATGCCATACCAACAGTCCCCAAGCTGAAAGAAATGCTGAGAGAACAGTTTACACAAATAATACAAAGAAGAATTGAAGAACAGGACTTTATAACAGACTCGAAAATATCCTTAAAACATAATTTCTATGATTTAAGAATTCCTCTTAGGAAAAAAAAATAAGGACTTTTTTTCAATATAAAGAGAAATTGGATTTAAAATGGTTAAATAAATCCCATAATAATGTATTCATTTATTTATTAAATACATTCAATAATGTATTTTAAACTATAGGAATCGGTATCTAGGTATTTACTTTTTTGGAGTCTAACTAGATTTCCTTTTTATCTTAAGCTACATTACTACATAGACAAATCAAATATTCTGCCAGCAATAAATTCCTTAACCCAGTATTTCTAGTCTTGCCTTTCTTACTTCCTCTTTAGGGAATGTGTCATCGTCTCAAGCTGGATATGTCTAAAAAGATTCACTGTAGGAAGCATCCTGTTCTTAAAAACGTATATGAGAAAAAAAAATCAAGATGGATGTTAAATATGATAATAAAAATATGGTTGACTAGTCTGAATAGTAAGAGCTTCTTAATATTGCACAGGGAATATGGTAGTAAATCATGTTTCCAAAAATCTTAATTCCACTAAATATTGAAAATAAGAGAAGCATAGGTCAGCACTTATTCTATAAAAAGGAATGGAGAAAAAATATTTCTAATTTTTATTTAAAGATATTTTCCCTATACATCACAGTATTTTGATTCTGGAGTAAGTTGGTCTTATTATGCTAATTAAAATCCTATTTTAAGATATATCCATTTTACTATAAATCAAATTAACAATTAAAATTATTTTTTAAAATCCTAATAAACTTCATGAGAGTAAGAAAATTAAATGCCCAGTGGTATAGATATGCAAAGACCTTCATTCGGCAATATTAGAAAAAAAAAGGTCCCTGGATAATGGTAATAACAAGTTAAAATCAGTGAATAATATTATATTTATCTATTAGTTTCTGTAAGTTATTAAGTGAAAAACAGGTCAGTATAGTTGGGAACTTGGAAAATATGTAATCTATTACTCCCTCCTCTCCCCTTGCCTTTTATTATATTTTATAGATGAGTAAACTGAGGCACCTTTGGCCCAGTAGTTAGGGTTATATGGCAAATAAATTTATTAAGCTTTTTGGTGAGATATAAAGGATATGCAAAATATCATTTATGTAATATTTTTTCAAAATGCTTAAGTTGAATACTACAAACCATCAGACTGGGGTGTGAGTTTCTATGATACGCCAGCACATAGCAATATGAATAATAGTTTTAAAATATTTGTATTCATTGATCAATTAATTGGACTTCTATGATAGAATAATCTGTGGAAGCACAGATTTAAATACTATGATAATCATCACACTATTATTAATAAAAGATTTAAAACCTAAATGTGAAAGCATAGGGGGATAAATATTTATCCTACATTGATTAAAGAGTATGCAAGTATTCTGGAAAAAAAGTGTTTCCAATAAATGTTTAATAAGTTAGACAAGGTAGGAAAACATTCTCAGTATAATATTATCTGAACAAACCAACGTCCACAGTGTATGTATATCATAAATCTAACTGAGTGTGTACATGAAAGAAGAAAAGTGTTATCAAAAATGGACCAAAATAAAAAGTTATATCTTAATGGTAGAATCACTTCCTTTGTTACTTTGTGAAATTTTCTAAATTTTCTTTTATAAATTCATATAATCACTGCAACCAAGATTATATTTAGACAGAAGACTGTAGCAGTAACATTTACATACAATTGGTGTACTCATTATAAATAAAGGATATCTATATTTATATATAGTTATTAAAATTAATAAAATTGATTACATTAATAACAACATTCTCTATAATTAATAATTTATCTTTCTGTTGTGGATTTTTTAGTATATTTGATGTTCTTGACTATAATGACAGTACACATATTACTAAATGTTCTGTAACCCAGGTCTTTCTTTGATTTTGTCTGAGCTTACTACCATTTGGTGATGTTACACAGCACCACATCTCTAATAAATCTTGAAGCCTGTAATATGCCGCAAATAAATTCAGCAGTAGGAGTACTATAATTGACAAATAAGAATATTACAAAGTATACTATAGTAACAAATAAGAAAGAATAAGGCCCAGAAGGAAGAAACAGGCTATTAAGTAACCATTAGGATGGCTACTATCAAAAAAAGAAAAAGGAAAGAAGGAAGGAAGGGAAAAAAAAGAAAGAAAATAACAACTGTTGGTGATGATGTAGAGAAATTGGAATTTTGTGCACTGTTGGTAGGAATATAAAATCATGCCATCACTAATAGTATGGTGGTGAAAAAATTAAAAATGGAATTACCATATGACCCAAGAATTCTACTTCTGGGTATATATCCAAAAGAACTGAAAGCAAGGATTTGAAGAGATATTTGAAGAGATGTTCATAGCAGCATTATTCACAATTCCCAAAAGGTGGAACAATCCAAGATGAATGGATTAAAAAAATATGGTATACACATGCAATGGAGTATTATTCAGCCTTAAAGAGGAAGGAGACTCTGACTCATGCTAAAACATGGGTAAACCTTAAGGACATTATGCTAAGTGAAATAAGCCAGTCATAAAAGCACAAACACTGCATGATTCTTTTTATGGGAGGTACCTAGAATAGTCAAACTCATGCAGACAGAAAGTAGAATGGTGGCTGCCAGGCCTAGAGAGAGAGGGAATGGAGAGTTACTGTTTAAAATGTACAGAGTTTCCATTTTGCAAGATGGAAAGAGTCCTATAGACAGATGGTGGTCATAGTAGCACAACAATATGAATGTACTTAATGCCATCGAACTGTACACTTTAAAAATGGTTAGGATGGTAAGTGTTATGATCTGTGTATTTTACCCGAATTAAAATATTTTAAAAAAGAAATAGGCTATAAAAATAAAAAGAAAGAATCCGAGTGGCTACATTAACAACCACTAAGTGTAGGACTGGTATATAGTTGCATTCTGTAAAGTATGTCTATTTTTCTTGACACATTAAAAGCCTAGTTAACAAAGCAGTGAATTTTTATCATAAATAAGAAAAACTACAGACTAGATACCATTGTCTCATTTCAAAAGAGTAGTAAATATTGATGAAAGGAACTAAAAGTGCATAAGGATAGCAGGTTTTAAAATAATACTACATTTCATGACCGAGAGGTAAAATTCAGATATTTGTCTTTCATATCTCTTTTACAATGATATTCAAGAGTTTAGAAGCTACTATATAGTTTTTTAATGTTGAAAGGAAGTATACAAACTGTAAGATTAAAGAATGTTGACAAATTCCAATTTCTTTATTAAAGCATTTTATGTGAGTGCATTTTTTCCTAGCACAACACATCCCAATGGGGTGGAAAGGGTATGTGGGAACTTTTGAAAAGAACAGACCTGCCTTTAAATTTCAATAAACTCCTCACCAACAAAAGGAATGTAGGCATGTGGCTTATCTTTTCTGAGTCTCAAATTAAATTTTCTCTTTGTAAAATGGGGGTAATAAAACAGGCTTATGGCCAGGCGTGGTGGCTCATGCTTGTAATCCTAGCACTCTGGGAGGCCGAGGCGGGCGGATTGTTTGAGCTCAGGAGTTCGAGACCAGCCTGAGCAAGAGCGAGACCCCGTCTCTACTAAAAATGGAAAGAAATTAATCGGACAACTAAAAACTACATAGAAAAAATTAGCCGGGCATGGTGGTGCATGCCTGTAGTCCCAGCTACTCGGGAGGCTGAGGCAGGAGGATCGCTTGAGCCCAGGAGTTTGAGGTTGCTGTGAGCTAGGCTGACGCCACGGCACTCTAGTCTGGGCAACAGAGTGAGACTCTGTCTCAAAAAAAAAAAAAAAAAAAAACCAGGTTTACTGTTGTTATTAGGAGTATTCAAGGCACATTTAAGTTGTCACATTAAAGATAGCTGTGTTTGTAAACATTCCTTAATTTAGCTAAAAACTAAAAACTGAATATCTCAGAATCATTCAGAGAATAATAATGACCATGTATTTGAATATTGGGAGAACCTAGGTTTAGAGCATTTATGATCCAAAGCAGATCCCATCCTATGTGGATAACGAATGAATTTTTCTGTGGGCAATATAACAAGATATCCAATCAGTACAGTTAGAAGATAATGTATATTTTTGAATGGGGAAAAAGTAACTTAAATAACTTCTAGAGTGGAAAAAAACATGTTTACATTTTTGTTGCCCATCTAAGTTCCATTCTAGTGAATACAGTGAACTACATTGATTGCTTATTAGTTGTTATATATCTTACTTGAGAAAAACTACATATGGAAGAAAACTCAAATTCTGTTTAAAAAATATACTGCATGTAAGCCTGTACAAAATACTTCCCACATGGTTATTTTTGCATGCAATTTAGAGGGCAGCGTGGTAAAGTAGAAACATCTGTGGAATGGGAACTAGGAAACTTGAGTTCTGAGCTGACAGAAGTGAAATCTCAAGAAGTTAATTTAATCTCTCCAAACCTCAGTCACAGTCTCTTTATAGATAATATAAAATCTTAAATAATATAATTTCTGCGTTTCTTTTCCCAGCAGAAATGAACATTTACCCTACCTATTTATATTGAGATTAACTCTGATCTCTATTTATTTTCAGGTTGATTCTCTGATCTCTATGTCTGATAGATTTTGCGGATAAGCAATAATATGATTAAAATAAAGTGGTGTCAAGAAAATGGATTACAGAATACCTCTCCTCCAATATATAATTAAATGATTTGAAGCGTATTTTTCAAAATTACCAGGAATTTTCTAGCTTGCCTAATGAGAAAATAGATTATCATCTCAAACCATAAGCTGTAATAGTTTTGTCTACGGCTAAAAAGAAATGGTTTTGTGGCCAAACACCTAACCTCTCAACCTTGTCTCTATCTCACCTCTACTCCCAGAACAAGTGCAGAGAAAGAATGTAAGTGGACAACATCTTGAGAGTTCATAAATACCCTACAAATGGAAGACAAGTTGATTGAGGTAGTGTGATTACAATAGCTTTAGATAAGATGGTGGTAAAACTTCTTATCTTAGAAATCCATCAAACCAGGAGTTTTGCAAAGACAAAGGCCTCGGGGGGGTCGTCTAGAGCATCGTGATGGCTCTGGAAGAAGGTGAAACACAAAGAATTTTGTGGGCAGAGTTCACTTTAAAAGTGTCTCAGGGCCGGGCGCGGTGGCTCACGCCTGTAATCCTAGCACTCTGGGAGGCCGAGGCGGGCGGATCGTTCTGAGCTCAGGAGTTCGAGACCAGCCTGAGCAAGAGCGAGACCCCGTCTCTACCAAATATAGAAAGAAATTAATCGGACAGGTAAAAATATATATAGAAAAAATTAGCCGGGCATGGTGGCGCATGCCTGTAGTCCCAGCTACTCGGGAGGCTGAGACAGTAGGATTGCTCGAGCCCAGGAGTTTGAGGTTGCTGTGAGCTAGGCTGACGCCACGGCATGAGAGTGAGACTCTGTCTCAAAAAAAAAAAAAAAAAAAAGTGTCTCAGAATAGAGAAAATATTTCAAGATTAAAGGCAACTCAAGGAAAAGCAATAGCCATCTCTAGAACTGTAGTTCAAAGAGGCAGATAAGAGTACTCCAGCTAAGGATAGGCTGGCATGAATAAGGGTTACGACGCAATGTCAGAGCAGTTAGCTCTGCTCACATTAAGCATGGGTGTACTGAGAAAAATGTCATTTTTAATTGTAAGAAGATACTATTTTGACATAGTTATAATGAGTATAATAATGATTAAAATAGCATAGAATACTACAAAGATGAAAGAACCCTATCTGGAAACAAATTAAGGAAAGAAATGAAGACAAATCCCTAGGAGTATTTTATACTATAGAAGAACTTAATGAGAATGAAAACTGAACAAAAGTAAATTTCAACAATGAAATAATAAAATTGTAATATGAGCTAGAATATTATAGTTGTTATTAGCACATGTTGTCAAAACTGCAAGAAGGTTTCAGTCTAGGTCTATTTGCTCATCACACAATTATCCAATTATTGAGACAACATAGATTGCCAAGGAAGAAAGGAATTTTTTAATATGACAGACATCTTGCCATGAGAATGGGAGAAGCTGCATCAGACCCGTCACTCTGACTAAGGGAGATCATGGGCTTTTAAAGAAGGGGCCACGTGGCTTGGGACAGGCCAGGGTGTATCTCACAAGGGGCTACATGCATTGGGGGCAGGCTGTAGGGAATGGTGAATCTTGGCATCAGGAGTCTGGCCAGGGCTCTTCAGAATCTCAGTTCCTTTGTCTTGTAGAAAATCCTTTCCAGAAACAACTCAAAATTCAAGTAGTTAGTTAAGGGAAAGGATTATACAGGGATCATTGAAATTTGTTCAATTGGGGCACTGGTTACAACTGCCCCCTTCTTTTTAGTTCACCTCAATCTTGGGGAGTCAGGACATTGATGTATCTGCGTGCTTCCTGCTGAAATGGGATGTAGTTGGGATATGAGGAAGAATGAAAATGTTGGTCCTGTAACTGAAACTTCTTACTACGTGTTGTTGAGTTGCTATCCTCTCCCCACCAAGATAGTAAAGTATATCAAAAGAAGTACCTGTCCCTGTATGGGATTCCTCCCAGGAAATATTGGCCCTGTGTCCGACATGGAATCTCCATCCTAAAATTTCTCTAGTCATTCATGAAAACAGTTTTAGGTAGATGACCCAACAGTGAGATAGGTTAGCAGAAAAGGCAATAGATTGAGATATCTTAACTAAAGAGTTGTCTTGCCAGGCAAACAAAATACCCAAGGGACAAACTAGACATACAGGATATGTGCTTTCAGATGTTCCAGGGAGCAGGGCTTGTACCTCAATTACTTTTAGGCCAATAACCATACTATACCCAGCTTTGCATTGTTCCTGATCCACAACATTTCTTCCATCCATAATGAGCACCTCATCTAGGTCCAACAGGGGCTTATCAGTCAAATCCTGAAGACTAGAATATACTTGATCAATAATAAGAATGCAATCATAGAATGGGGAGTGAGGTGACTGGATTTAGCATGGATCCCAGCTTCAGAGTTACATTAGGATTATCTAACAAAGTATCTTGATATTTACCCATCCAGCCACTTGCCAATAACCAACAGCCCCCCACTTTGTTCTAGTGGGAGTAATATATAATGCATGGTGTGAACAGTCACCAGTAGCCCAAGGGTAAACTTTTCAGCTTCCAATAAAACATGGTAAGTAGCTGTTATGGCTCTCAAACAAAGCAACCATCTTTTTGTTACCACATCTAACTGTTCAGAAAAATAAGGCACAAATTGTTTATAATCCCTCTAAGTTTCTGGAAGGAAGTTCCGACTTTCAAGAGACAATTCAAACCCCAAGTATGTGACAGTGGGAAGTGAGATCTGAGCTTTTTCTGAGATGCTTTATATCCTTTGTCAGCCAGTAAATTTAATACAATTACAGCGTGTTGCCTTGATTCAGCTTGAGTCTCACTGGATATCTGGATATCATCTACATACTGTAAAATCATTCCTTTGCCTAAAACTGCTTCCCTCAAATCTCTGGCCAGAATTTTTCCAAAGATTGCTGGGGAGTTTTTAAACCCTAGAGGAAGGATAGTCTAGCAATACCGGCATTTGTCTTTCGACTTTAAGTCTTCCCATTTAAAAGCAAATTGTTCTTGGGATTCAGGAGCAAGAGGAATGCAAAATAAAGTGCCTTTTAAATCTAGTGTTGAAAACTACACAAAATTTCTAAATAAAGTGATAAGGAAATGATCATCCCCCACTATTTGTTTTTTCGCTCTTAGGTATCAAACAAACCCATAGGTGTGTCCACTCTCCCCTCCATTCATGGCCAGGAACTCAGTTTTAAGTTTTTTCCTTGGAGTCCCCTTGGCCAAGAGGCGGTTCATTCGGTTGGTGGGGGAGGAGTCTAGGATTTTATTTTAGCTTACGTTCTCCCCACCAACTTGGCCAAGATTTGCCAGAAGCAGCATCAATGACTAAATTTTATTTTGTCCAGTTGTTGCCATGGTGGTGTGGCTACCTGTCCTGGCTCCATCTTGTCCCTCAGTGGGATCCTATAGCCAAAGGACTTAAAGATAAAAGACTTATAGGCAATTAAATGGTCTGGGCCAGATGACAACGGAGGTGGTCAGGCATTTATCGAACTTTAAAACCTTTTAAGCAACATAAGAAAAAATAAATAAAATAAAATAAATGCCAAAAGCAAGGTTATAAAATTAACTTATCTATTAGCATCAAGCTACTGTCAGACTTGCAGGAATTCGCTACACAAAACATAACCATTTGTTAAAACCATTCGTACGAAGAATTTAGAGACTCCTATATCAGAATGAACAAATGACATTCTAAACAAAAGGCTATAAGTCCTGCCTAATTCCAACAGTGACAGGAAAACAGAAGCTTACAGGTAGCTAAACATCTAAATTATTTAGATGTTGCGGACATTTGTCAAGGATGTCAAAAGGTTTAAAACATTTGATTCAACTAGAATCATAGGCTATTGCAAAATAATAGCAATTTACTTAACTAAGAGTAATAATCAGAAGACTTAAAAAGCAATACGTAGAAAACCTTAAATTTTTAAAGCTCAGTTTTCCCATGTAATCGAAAACCTAATAAGGACAACGTAGCAATTACCTTGATAAAATATAAAATCTTTGTTTCTCAGGTCAGTTACCAAAAGATAAAGAGAAAGCTTCTTTAGTGCAATTGTTTTTTCTCATGGGAAACCCATTTAGACAACTTGGAAGTCGAACCTCATGAAAAGGGTACCAGAATTTATCAGTCATAAGGAGACAGACACTCATGTCCAGGGTCATGAGTGAACATTATATTATTAAAAAAAAAAAAGAAACTAGAAAACTAATACCTCGAGAAAGGGAATATACAACTTTTAGTAACAGCATAGGAAGATTTTTAACTATGTTGAACAATTCAGACATATCAAGAAGCTAAGAGAAAACATTGCTTTTCAGACATTTAAGGTAAACATTTCAGCATCAGATCTTAACAGCAGACCAAGAATCAGAACGGAAAAGTTACAGGAGCAGAAGAAAAAGCTGAAGGAGGGTTATCACCTCAGGCCTTCTCAAGGGGAGGAAAAGCTGAAAGCAGTAAGACACAGCAAAAGTTGAATTTCTGAGATACAGATCTGAGAAGTTTCAAAAGAAGCAGATTATAGAAAAGTTCGTGCAATTTTATTACATTTATCTCATTTACATTTGCCCAATTTATTTTAGCAGCTTACTTAACCATTTTGATAGCCTGTGAATATTAGATATGCAACCAGTGTGATTCGTTGTGCCCTCAACAGAGTCATTTAATGTCTAAACAAAGTTAATATCTAAACATGTTTCTGTAAACAAAATTAGGAAATTAATTTTAAAACACAGACCAAGAAACAATCACAAAATACAGTTTTAACTATTACTTCTAAACTTAAAAATGCTACCAAAATAATAAATGTAAGTATTCTACTAGGACTTGCTATTCTAAACAACATGACATCTTTAAGTTCTATAAATATAGTAGAAGTTTAAGAACACTTCTGCTTAAAGATGTTAACTAATTTGATCTCTCTAAAATACCAGTATCCCCAAATAAAATTTATTGATATAACGTTACCTGACTATAAACCAAATAAACCTCTAACATCAACCCTTAGCATCTCAAATAATGGCACAAAGTCATAACACTTCTTTTTTTTTTTTACATAAGGATCAAGATCAAGCTATTTTACAAACAATCTAGCTGAAATCAAAACATTTTTCTACTTAAGTACAAATTCAATTACATATAATACTTCTAAAGAATAAGATTGTTTTGAAATTCTCTTTGGGTTATAAGAATAACCATTTTGTTCATTTCAAAATAAATTACTATGCAAAAATTAACAAGAACTTTTTAAAAATTTTTTCTAGGCAATGGGCCTCTGCTACGGCAAAACAAAGTACACATAACAGTCTAGTAGGCTAGCTTGCAACCAGTACTTAGGAAGAATGAGTCAGAAACAACTTTTGTGCATACCTTTCCACAGACAATAAAATCAACAGAAGAAACTGCATCTGCTACTAGGATCGAGAGACCAAAACCGAAATATCTTCACAAATTTTGACAAGTTTCTGGTTTTGTGCTATCATTTACTTATGAGTTTTACTCATTCTTATCTATTTAATCTATCTTAAAAACCAGCTTATTTACCAAACATTATTAAATTTACATAAACTTGAGAAGCATTTGGGCTTATTTAATTTATGAGAGCTCCTTTTATTTATAATCCTATTCTGGTACCATATAGACACATACATGTACATACACAAAACACATGTAAACACATACGCATGCACACAAACTTTCAATAGGTTTTATCTCAGAACTCTAGCCATGAGATTCTTTGAAGTTCCCCATAAATCTATATACATTATATTTCTGTTCCTCTTTCTCTGTCCAACAGTGGGTGTCCCTGCTTCTCGGCCAGGTTGCCTCCATGGACAGAGGTATCTTTCAGTCTCCTAGACCTAAGGACAGAGATGTCTTCTAATCTCCCGGACTTCAGGATGGAACTGTCTTGTAATCTTTTAGACCCTAGAACCTGCCGCAAGAGAAACTACCATCAGAGGTGTCTTTCAATCTTCCAGACCTTCGGCTGTACTTATAATAGCAGCGACAGCAAATTTAAAGTAGACAAAAAGAAAACAGAAATAAAAAGCTTAACAGACTCCACATTTACATGCCATACACCAATGCAAATAAACATTCAACATGAAGAGAAGTTCAAGAGGTTCCAAACAAATGAACTAACTATAGTTTCACCTAATAAGCCCCAGGAGTGCCAAATCAAAACAGGTTAGTTCCCACCCTCACAAATGGTATGGCTTATCCAACTCAAAACAAATAAGAATTTCCTCAGAATTCCCCAAATGGATAGGGACATCCCCCCACTGTGCTGTACCTTCAAATAGCACTCACATGCCCAGATGCAAATGCCAAAATCCAAATCCAGAGTTCCTTTCTTTGGAGGCAATCAGGAAACAATCACAAATGAATTGGAAGCCAGTAATGGCAGAACTGGTGGGAGAGTCTGAAGCTGTCCTCTGACAAATATGGCCCGGCAGCTGCTAAGGGAAGCTTTTGGTCTCTCCCTGCTCCACAGATGCTGAACCACTAGTAAGCCGTCGTGGATGAGCCCTCGTAATTACCGAAACCACAAGGAGGGTTTGGTCTATGTCCAGTTGCTCAGCTGGTCTATGTCCAGTCACACAAAGACCTAATTATTGAGACAACAAAGATTGTCAAGGAAGAAAGGAATTTTTTAATATGACAGATGTCTTGCCAGGAGAATGTGAAAAGCTATCTCAAATCCATCTCTCCAACTAGGAGATCCTGCGCTTTTAAAGGACAGGCCACGTGGTTTGGAGCAGATCATGGTGTATCTCACTAGGGGCTGCATGCAATAAGGGCAGGTTGTGGGGATTGGTGAACCTTGGCGTCAGGAAGTCTGCTCAGGGGACTTCAAGTCTCAATTCCTTTGTCTTGCAGAAAATTCACCATTTTTGGGAAACAACTCCAAGTTCAAGTAGTTAGTTAAGGGAGAGGATTATATAAGGATCATTGAAATTTGTTCAGTGCCAATTCAGTTACAAAGTAACTGAAGTGTAGTGATGCTTCCTGAATTCTAATCCTAACTCTTTGCCTTTACAAACTATGTGACTTTGAGCAAACTACATAATCTCTGGGTGCCTTAGTCTCTTATCTATACAAGTTGAATAAAAATGCTATCTTCTGAATTTGGTCTGTTGTATTAACTAACATGGTTAGTGTTCAATACATTGCAAAGATCATGGAATAAAATAGATTCAGTTAAAATCAATTTAGAATTATGAAAAGGCTTAAGATAATCGTAGCAAATTTAAGAAAGAAAAATTAATAAGTTAATATAAAATGGTAGGCTTCAAAATTAAGATGTTAGAGTAAATATATACAAATAAGTTCACCTCATTTTAAAATCCCGCTACAACTGTAACAAAGATTTTTTTTAAAAAAATAAACACCCAAGAATGATCAAAACACAAGAAGTGTAATAGCAAAAACTTTTAGAAAGTGGACTGCATATTGATATGTAATAAATGTCTAAGCATATTAAAAAATCTAATGTATACTCTAAAATCCTCCCAAGACTCAGGAGCCGAGAAGGCTCCACTATATCGACTCCAAAGAATAGCCTAATAAATCACCCTATAGTAAAGCTTAAATTTGACAAACTCCACTGTGCATATGATGTTTCTAATCAGCCCTTTAAATCCCCACATACACATCTTAATCATGAGCTTTGGAACTGAGAATTCTCAGACTTCTCCAGAAACTTCTCACATAAAAGACAGAGACTCAAATAACAAATAGAGGAAAAAGCGGCTTGTATAAAGAAGACATAATACAGAGAGAAGAAAACTTTTTAAAACTTCGTATTATTTGAGAAATAGAAAGAGCACTTGTATTAATGAAACAAGAATAGGGTGAAACAAAACTGGAATATTGAGAAGTTGGTAAAGAGCCTTAGAAATTTAAACATGACAGGCAGAATACAGTGGCTAACATCTGTAATCTTAGCACTTTGGGAGGCCAAGGCAGGAGGATCACTTGAGGCCAGTAGTTCAAGACCAGCCTGAGCCAGAGTGAAACCCTGTCTCTACGAAAAACAGAAAAATCAGCCAGGCATCGTGGCACATGCCTACAGTCCCAGGGCTATGATGACACCACTGCAGTTTAGCCTGGGTGAAAGAACAAACCCAGTCTAAAAACAAGAAAGAAAGAAAGAAATTTAAACTTGACAGTAGTTGTTTAAAAGATTCCTTTCAATTATAGACAGATTGGAAAAAGTAGGCTTGAGGACCTCTTTCCCAAATAGAGCAAAAACAAGAGAAGACAAAAGATAAGAAACCTAGGTAACTATTCCAGAAGGTCCAGTATCTGAATGGTAACATTTTCTTAAGCGAGAACACAAGATAAAAGAAGAGGAAAAATTGTTCAAGAATGTATCTCACCAATAGCACAGGACTGTGAAATTTCAGAATGCTAGACATTTAGGGAATAGACTCCATAAACTTTTAAGAAATAAGTCAAATACTAATGATCAGGAATCACAATGACTGGATTTTATCAGCATCACTGAAAACAAGAAAAAAATAATAAATGCCTGAAAGAATTTCTCAAGAAGTTACTAGAGGGCATTCTCTATCAAAACAAGGGAATAAATAAAAAACTATTTGTTCCATATAAAATGGAACAACAACAACAAAAAAGATCTAAACAAGAGAAGAGAACATCCAGATAGCAGTGAAGGGGAGGCCTACAGTAACCACAGTGCCCTAAATACAGAGGACGCCTGGTTGAAATTGGAGCAGTATGACCCAAAAGATAGGCATCATGGTGCCTTCTTCTTGTTGGATAATCTTTACTTAACTACTGCAGAATGGGGTTGGACAAAATACAGGAATAAACCAATAAAAACAATGATAGGAGAGTCATTAATTAGGGACCCAACAGAGAAGTATTACAAAGGTTGAGAGCAAAGGAAGTCTCAGGATGATGCTTTGCAGCAGTCCTAGAGAACAACTGGCCCAAATAAAAGGATCATCGATGCTTCCAGGAAAGATATTTTCAGTAAAAATATAAAATTATAATTTAGCTAACATGATTAATATTGTGGTAAATTATACAGAGATGCTAAGCTGTGAGAAAAATATATAGCAGCATTTAATATTGGAAGACTGGTGTAATGTCTACCAAGCAATTGATCCAAGAATACTAATCACTCCAAGTATAGAAGGGTAATAAACAAACCCTCTCAAATAAGAAAGATCTCAGGAAATATAGCATATGTAAGTCTTTTGCACACAGGTGGGAGGAGGAGATGATGAAATTCATTCAAGCAATAGCTAAATAAAAAAAAAAAAAGGAACACAGAAATTGAGAAGCTGGTAGCAGAACATTGATCCTTGTAACCATAGAATCAGCATTAAACAACTACAGAAATTGTGATTATAGAATAGAATGTAAATTTTACCAATAGAAATAGAAATATCTGTTTAAAATACTATGTATAATAGCACTGATGTTCTCATCCTTTAAAATCCTTCAATTTCTACTAATTTAATTAAATAGTATAGTTCAAAAAATAACATGATTTCAATTTCTTAATGTTTTTCATGACATTTTAACTTCAGAAAAACATTATAGAAATAGTAGCTCTTGTGACAAAAAGAAAAGGCTGCAAAATATTATCTGGAATTTTAGATATTCCAGTCCTTTTACTACAACTTCTTTTTCTTCTGATAAACACAAATAAATTGAAATATACTACTTTTTATTTTTTAAAAGCGTGTGTTGTATTATTTGTTCATATCAAGTTATTTATTATTTATTTTTTATTTCAGCATATTATGGGGGTACAAATGTTTAGGTTACATATGTTGCCTTTGCCATGCCTGAGTCAGAGCTTCAAGAGTGTCCATCCCCCAGACAGTGTGCACTGCACCCATTAGGTGTGAATATACCCATCCCCACCTGTCTCCTCCCACCTGCCTGACACCCGATGAATGTTACTACTATATGTGCACTTAAGTATTGATCAATTAATGCCAATTTGATGGTGAGTACATGTGGTGCTTGTTTTTTCATTCTTGTGAGACCTCACTTCACTTGTTTGTATTAAGTTATTTATATTTATGTATCCACCCATCTATTTGGGTAGCAAAGCTTTCTCTCTGGAATTATGTATTAACAGTAGTTACTTCTAAAAATTTGGGGTGATTTATTGGTTTTTTTGTATTCTATATATTGTTTAAAACAGGGATCATTGTCATTAAAAAAGTCACTATGTTTCAATTTTATTTCAAAAGTCTCTGCCTGCAGAATATAGGGTAGAAAGCAAGCTCTTAAGACTTAAAGAATACAGAAAACTCTTATATCCCTTATTCTTTGAAAGCGTGATATAAAATGTGTGATGCATGACAAGGAGGGGAGGGGACTGGACAGTGCAGAGTTTCAATGAAACTCATGACTTTGGAAAGGAAGTCCCCGTAATGGGGGAGGACTGAAGAACAAGCCCACGACATTGGCCAGGACGCTAGCTTTTCTCAAAGCATGCTTCTCTGCAGTGTCCACCTTGTGTTATGTTTTGAAGTATGCAGAGTTGGATGGAAACTAATTTAATAGGTCCCCACTGACATCAGGAGCTGTCAACATAAAACCTATTCACAAGTGAGAGAGAATAGTTTTGACCTTCTCCATGGAGAATGAAATGTTCTGGAATGGCAAAAGGGCACCTATTCTTAGAGAAGCCCTGTCAATTAGAGTCTTCCTCTGACAGTAATCAGAATATGTGAAATTCAAGAAAGTTCCTTTCCTTTATCCTGAGTAAGTGTGTCCATATGGTGAGGTCACATCAGCCACAAAGATAAGAGACGCAGCTCCTCATTTCCATATGTTCTCTCAGGAAGAGAGAGAAGGTTGACCAACAACCAATGAAATACCTATGTGCTGTTACCTTGAAACAAATTCCACTTAAATTGATAAGTCATGAGATAAGTTAGACAGAATTGCACATCCCTAAGCAGAAATGTAAGCAGAAATGTCTGACAGGGCATTGTTCCCAATTATCAATGCATTGTTTTAATAATTGAGATATTATTCCTTAGCTTATTTTCCTTGCCCAGAATCTGTTATATAAGACCAGGCTCTACACTCCCTTCCCCTCTGAAATATCATATTGCTCAGCAAGCATCATTCTATTCCCCCAACATGGGATATGCACCTCCTCTGTGCTGCCTATCACAATCCTTTCAACCATCAAGGCTTTGCTGAAGTCCTACGCACTGGTGCCATTTCTCTAATTCCAGCTTGGACTGATATCTCCTTCTCTCTGACCTCACATTACACCCACTGTCAGGAGACAGTATGGGTTAAATATTTGAGCTCTGCAGTCAGATGCCCTAGATTTGAATTCCAGCACCACCAGTTACTGGCTTTGTGACCTTGGTCAAGTTGTTTCATATGTTTGTGTTTGTTCCTCTATCCATAAGATGTAACTAATAATTGTACTTGCCACTCTAAATTGTTGCCATGATTAAATGAGATTATACCTATAAGGATACTACCATTTGATGATAATTTCATGTGTGCTAGCTTAGTTTTCCAAAGGATTGCTAACTTCCTGGTGTCTGATGTCTAGCACAGCGATAGGCACTAACTAGATATTAAGTAAATATTGGTTAATTTATTTCAGCATGATGTTGTAAAAGGAAAAAAAAGGGGGCTGGAAAGGAAAAGAAGAAAGCTTCTTTTTTCCCCTAGATTGCCAATAAAAATCTCTGATCTTGAAAAAGTCACTGCCATTTCTAGGCTTCCATGTCCTCATCCACAAAAATAGAGCAAGTATAAATTTGTCAGATTTGTATGCATAGCAAGTCATCTATAAGGACTATAATAAACAGCTTGTATACAGAGGGATGATGCTAAAGAGAAGTCCTTTTGTGATCTATTTTGTCTAAATTAAAAACTACACCTATCTTTCTTTTTACAGTTAGAAAAAACAGTAAACAGTCTTTACCTACTTAATAAGGAAGAAAACCTACCTCCAAAGTCAACTCTATCTCACTGAGGAGAGTTGAGTGTTAAAAAATTTAACATATGTCAAAACATGTCTTGGAAAGTGTCCAGGGCAGTCTGTAAAATGCTGTGAGATTTCAGACTCCAGGCAGCAGCTCCTAACATGGTATGTTCTGGCTATGTGTATCTCATGCATTTTTTAAGGCTCTGCTTTAAATGCAGGTTTATCAATAAAAATGCCACCAGAAAAACAGCTTTGAAATTTTAATCTCTTCCTGAAATAAAAGGTTTCCTCAAGGCAGGTCTGGAATTGGTTGTGTCTGAATGCCATCCACTTTCATTATACAAGAAATTTTCTTACAGTTGCTAAATCCTAATTTCACAAGAAATGAAAAAAAAAACTGCAGCTCGGTACCTCTCATCATCAAAAGCAGCATAATTTAAGCCTTTATTATGTCAGTCATGAATTGTCTCTCCTGTAAGCTCACAATGTCATAATATTCTTTGAGATTAATGAGGATCCCTACAACTGCAGAGTAGGAACCATCATGGTGCATGGTAGAGCCTGTCTAATGGCAGAAATTACAGAGAATGCTAATGCATTAGCCAAGATTACAAAAAGAATTACCGCTGTCATCAGACTTAAAGGGTCTACATCTGAAAGATGGACAGATTTGCCATCTCTCGAAGTCATTTTGGGGAGAAGGTGAATTACCACAGGGGACCTTTTTATTCCTTTTATATATATTGCACGTAATACCATAGACTGCTTAGTAAATTAGCAAAGAGACTTTTTCGAAAGGCTTTAATGTTCACAGAATGCAACACCTTTACTAACTAACTTGTACATATGGAATTATAATATGTACATGATTCTCTTCTGTAAACGTGGCACAGTTTCCTCATCTCTCAAACATGGATAATTGTCGTACTTGCCACATGTGGTATAGATTCTGAATGGAAAGCTAGAACAAGAAACTTTGTTCTTGGCTCTCCCTATTCTAACTCATCTTCCATTCTGTTCCAGGAAAGGCGACCTTTTAAAGATAAGTATGAACTTTTCACGCTCCTGTTTCACACCCACAGACAAAATTCGAGTTCTCCAGCATGGTAGTTGACATGTCTACAAGTCACCTCTGCAGCTTCACTTCTTCTAAGAACCCTGTGCTCTAGACATTGTGTGACATTTCCTTCTCTCCTCTATGCCTTCATGCATGCCATTTTGATACCTGATAGCCCCTGTCCAATCTGACAAAGCCCTTCTCTTATACCATTGCTTTTGTGACTCTATCACTGACTCCACTTTCCCCCAAGTGTCCACTCTCATAACACTCACTACATTGAATTAATATGATAGGTGTCTGTCAATTTTTCTCTGTGGAACTACTGTGTCCAATGCAATAGCCCCTAGATACATGTAACTATTTAAGTTTAAATTAATTAAAATGAAATAAATAGAAAAATTCAGTTCCTCAGTTGCACTAGCCACATTTTACACCTTGATAGCCATGCACGGCTAATGGATACCAAATTAGACCATGTAGATATGAAGCATTTCCGTTATTATAAAAAGTTCTACTGGACAATGCTGCTTTAGAAAGGGGGGGGGTAAGGGATTATTCTGTGTCCCTTAGTGTCTTAATAGAAAGCAAACAAACAAGAAGAAAAAAAAAAGAAGATGAAAACCTACTATAATGAATTAGATACATGGCTTTCAGAAGATATGTCCAAGTCCTAACTTCTAGTACCTGTGACTGTGACCCATGGAAATAGGGTCTCTGTAGATGCAATTAAGTAAAGAATCTTAAGATGAGATCATCCTGGGTTTGGGGTGGGTCCTTAATCCAATAACTAATGTTCTTTTGAGAGAAAGAGGGAGAGTTGAAACAGAGACACAGACGAGAAGGTCATGTGGAAAGGAAGATAGAGATTGGAGTGTTCTATCTACAAGCCAAAGAATGCCAAAGATTGCCAGCAACCATCAACAACCAGGAGGGAAGCATGGGATGTCCCTCAGAGCTTCCAGGAGGAACCAATCCTGCTGACACCTTAACTTCAGACTTCTGACATGCTGAACAGTGAGAGAATAAATGTCCGTTGTTTTAAACCATCCAGTTATGGCAGCCCTAGAAAATTGGCACTACCCCTTCAGAACAAAGGAACATTTTAAAACCCTGGAGTTGCAGCAAGGGAATTAAATGTAGGAAATCAGTCACACAAATGATAAGAGTTGCTGAGAGTCAAACAGAAAACACTGAGGTATTTGGAGATTAGCAATAGCAGGAAGACCTTACCATGCCAGGCTGGAGTGTTGAACAGGATAGGAAGTTACTGAGAAGTATCTGGAGCCCGGGGGCTAAGGACACCTGCCTGGAGTGGGCACAGGGCAAGCCTGAAGCCATGGAGATGTGCTGACCTTATTAAAATATGACAAACTGTGGAGAAACTTATATATACTTATATGATTATATATTATTTCAGTTGACATGATATAGAATAAGTTTTCATAATAAAAATTACAAAAACCTTATTGTTTTCTTTTCCCTCCTAGTTTCCCAGTAATTGAAGATAAAATATGTTGCTTTTTTTTTTTTTTTTTCCTGATTTCTCCAAGTACTCTCCTAAGTTCAAATCAGGGTACATTTCCCACCACCTTAGAACATTCAGACCATGGCATTCAGAGCATAGTATACTTCTGGTCTTCTTTTCAAAAACTAATTTTAAAAAAAAATACCTTTTTCTCCTTCACACTCAGTCCCTGGCCAGTTCTTCTGTGGCAGGCCTGACATCATGGCTTTGGAACTTGACGTCCACCCACCATCATTGCCTTTCTGATCCCCATACAGTCCCTCCAGCTTGTATCAAATTGTCTTCCTTTTTCCCCCACTTCGGGCCCCTTTAATTTCTTTTATATGACCATTTTCACACATGCAAAATTATTTGTGTGCTTTTCTGGAAGGGATCTTTGTTGGTACCCTGAGATACTCTTCTCATGACTGGTCTTCCCTTGCAATCTGAAATTCCCCAAAGCTTGTATTTCTATTTAAAACACCTGGTACTATACAACAGGGCTTATTTAGGCAAGTGTTTGTTTAGGGGAAGAGGGTATTTCTCTTCCATCCCTCTATCACCACAATCTCTTTTAATTGTCTAACACTGAATATCATCTGTATGTGTAAGTGATGATTTTAAACTCAGGGGATATTGTGAGATCGGGAATTATCTCTGCCCAACAACAACGTAAGTTAGCGATGACCGCAGTTGTGAAGAATGTGGGACCCGGGTTGGAATCCAACTCCATTTACCCGCCATGGGTTCTTGGGCAACTCCCTCTCTGTATCTTAGTCCCTCTCTATATTCTACAACCTAGTTTTCCCATCTCTAAAATATGAATAATTAAAGTGCCTGTTATATACATTAAGGTAGATAATGCTCATAAAACATATAAAACATAGTGTTTGTACAATTACTGTCATTTATGGTATTATTGTTGTTGTTATTGTTATTATTAGGAATTGAGATAAGAACTATGGGTGGTGATGGTGAGAGGTACATTGTAGAAAAATGATCAGAGCTACATTTGGAAGAATGGAAAAGTTAGGAGGGGAGTGCAGGGCAATGCCCTGAGCATACTTTGGTCCTGGGATATAGACACACCAAAGAGATCTAACCTAATCACACGGGAGGTCTTGCACCAGGCATTTTCTTACACATGCAATTATTTCTGTAAGCCCATTAGACAGATCTTTCCTCCTTCATTTCTAAGGCTCGGAAAACTGAAATATGGTCCAGAGGAAAACATGAGGGTTTGGATTCCAAGCAGACACAAGTCTGAAGCCTAGCTCTGCCGCATACTAATAGTGTGGTGTTGTGGAAGTCACATTGCCTTTCAGAGCCACAAATTTTTCATGTGTAGAATGCAATAATACTACCTGTACTTGAGAGTTTTGTAAGAATTCAAGATGTGTATTTGGGCTCTTGAACAGTGTGCTCCATGTGTTATAGGCTCTCGATAAATGGTGGTTACTTTGATTCTTGTTTTATCATAACCAATAATCTATAAGCTAGTTACCTGGTGTGCAGGCTAAGGGGAGATTGCCCACTTATATGCTGCCGTGGTTCTGTTCTTCACCTTCATAGGATCACACTTATGCTTATACTCTTCCTTGCTAGAAGAATAGCTCCATGACAACAGGAACTGTATTTATCTTGTTCACCACCCCATCTTCAATGCCTAGCTGGCACATTCAGGTGCTGAAAATTACTGGGAATCAGAATGGCTGACTTTTGGAGTATCGTTCTGGACAGAGAGGAATGTCAGCTGCAGTATGGCCACAATAAGAAGAACACGGGGCAGTGCTCATGGAGAGCATTAGCATCCTTGGGAATTGCTGTACATCTTCCACCACGAGCCAAATGCAGAGATTTCAGAGGAAGAAACCGCATACATAAATGTCAAGGAAATTGGCCCTAAGAGATCCATCTGGCAGAGTCAGTGTATATCCTAAGGTGATTTTTAGAATTTGTTTACAGTCCTTGATTTTTTCCATCTTTCTTCTCTGTGTATAGGTCTAGCTCAAAAGTTTATCACTCTCACTACATCATGTTTCTACTCTCAGGGAGGTCGTCTGTTCCCTTAGGTATAATTAGCAACCCCACATAGGAAATGTCTGCTACATAACAAATGCCATATCATATGTTGGTGTCTGCAGGGAGCTGAATGAGAGAGAGCTAAAATTTAAAGCCGACCATATCCAAGTAGGCTCCACCTCCACTAGCTAAATAAAGGTTTTGCAATTGCTACTTACGATTCATTTGTTTCCACATTTATAGGAAATTTACCGGAAAAGAAGTGCCCTCCTCATAAGAAGTGAATACATGTCCCAGTTTAACTGGGGTGGTCCCAGTTTGCCTGAGGTAGTACCAGTTACATGTGTTGTTCTAGACTAATTTTTAATGGTGTCCCCTTTTGTTCTTAAGAGTATCCTGGTTAAGATGGTAAAATTTACGATTCCCTTACTCAGGAGAGAATTCATAATCAGGTTCTTTCAAAACGATTCTAATTTATCTCTACCACACCCCGACATAAGACCCCATGAATGTTTCTTTTCTGGTCTGCACACCAGCTCCTGCTTATCTTTATCTCTGCACCTAATATGCAGAGATACTGGAATACTCACTTGCCTCCTCTGTGGCTGCATATTTTCTGCACATCCTTCATGGCCCATCCTTTTCCTACATCCTTTCTAGCATCTTCCTGATTTCCTCTACGTGGACTCTTTCACACAATATGTTATCATGGTTTTTGTTGGTATCATACAATTTGCTTTCAATTATACACAGTGTTTTGTTGTTCTCTAAATGTGTCTTCCCAATCACTTTGCAGATTTCTCAACAACTTGGAATGACTCATACATTTTGATCTCATTTATTTCTTTTTCTTACCTAACCCAGTTCTCCGGAAGCACAGGTGAAGGAATCATAAGAATTAGGAGGACATTTGAGATCATCAGTTTAGCTTGCTCATTTAAAGAATGAGGAAATGTATTCAGAGATGGTGAGAGATAAGCTCAGACTCTCAAAGTTTATCAGTGAAAGAGTTTAGCTGAAACCCTATTCTCCCAATTTTTAGTCCAATACCTTTTTCCACATTACAATTCTGTCTTATTTGATATTGTTAACCAATGTAATTGTTTAAAGATGTTTCAAACATGAAAGTATGTTTGCCTTTGAGTTTTTCAGAAAGAGACTTAGTGCATCAAACCTAAAGCAATGGGATAATCACTCAAGATTCACAAGAAAACAAGAAATATACACGGTGTGAAGTCAGTAGTTTCAGTTCATACCACATAGTTCAAGCATGATGTCAATGGCTTAGTGGCACCCAAAATTCTGCGATTTAGAGAATAGCATTCTTTTCATGTAAATCTTACTATTATATAAAAGTGTCATGGGAAATATAGCTAATTATACTTCACATTTATATGTAGCAATTTGGATTTATTAAATTCTTTAAGACAAATTTTGAAAGACTGGAGAAAGAAGAAATCAAAATATATTAGACTTCTATAACAGTAAGAGAAAAAGACTCCCTAACGAATCAAAAGAACACCAAATTTGTGGGAAAGGGGTTGAACACATGCATAAAAATTCAAGTAATTTATTAATGGCTCACACTCTGAAGATAATGGTCCATGGAATCTAAAGAAAAACATTTTTTTCACTGCATTGACTTCTAGAATGAGTATGCTTTTTTTTTGTTAGAATGGGTTTTTCTTATTTTGATAACTCTTTTCCTAAAAAGGAAGAATGAATAAGTTTGAAGTATACTGTAGACCAATTTAGAATTAGCAGAAGGATGACCCAATAACAAAATGCCTGAAGTAAAGTAAATAAACAACCATTTACACTTCCAATTTTAGAAAGCCCTGCAAAGCAAATGACTTGGGAAATGACATGGGAAAGATTAATAAACTTGGAGAACAGAAGATTTCTGAGATGTTTAATAAACCGTGAAAGACTGTACAAAGCCACAGAATCAGGATGTCGGAAAAAATGAGGAGGAAAAGGGCTTAAGTAATAGGCAACATTTGTAGACTTCTCCTTTTATGGAATGTACTGGACCTTCATATCATTTTTCTCTTTTCTGCATCTGCTCAGTGGATACTGACCTCTCTTTAGATATGTGGCAGATACTGCTAATTGATTACTCAGTGCGTTTTCCGTATTAATAGCATCCAAATTTTGCTCAAATATTAGGGTTATGGGGGAGGCATTTTGTTAAGGTGAAGTAGGCTCAGCTTCAAGGAATGAATCATGTTTGGTCTAAGTCAGTCACGGGAGTCCAGTTCCCCTTGCCAGTGACAAATTTGAAGTGGACATAGGGTAGGATGTTTACTAATGGGTCCTTGGGGGACAGTTAATGAAGGTGCTTCTGGGAAAGATTTCCTTTCCCACTCAAAAGAGCAAAGTACTGGAAGACATTCTCCCTTCCTTCCTGCCTTTGGATTCAGCTTGTGAGGATGTGACACTTGGCGCTTTAGTGACCATCTTGTAATTGTGTGCTGAAAGGCAGGAGAATGACAATAAAATATTTTTCACAAGATTCTACCTTGGAATAAAGTAATTATAGCTCCACATGGCTGATCTTTACTTAGAAAAAAAATGTAAAGCTTGGCAATGCTAGCAATGTTAGGCAAATGCCACTCCTCTGCATAAAGCCTTCAGTGGTTTCCTGTCTCATCTGGAGTAAAACTCAGTTTCACCATGGCCTGAAAGACCCTATATGATCTGACCCCAGTTATCAGTCTAATCTCAGCTCTCAACTTTTTTTTCTCTTGATCACTCTAGTTCAGCTATGCTGGGTTCCATGAAGTCCCAGAGAGCAAACCTTAGTGCTCTACATTTGCTGTTACATATACTTGCATGGCTTCCTTCCTCCCTTGTGGCACTAGAGGCCTTTCCACTAATTATCCTAACTAACTAAACACTTTATTTTCTTTTCTCTTATGCTGATATATATTTCCTTTTAAAACTCATCAATTGACACCAGATACACACACACACACACAGGCACACCTCAGAGATATTGTGGGTTTGGTTCCAGACAACCACAATGAAGCAAGTAATATAGTAAAGCAAGTTACACAATTTTTTTGGTTTCCTAGTTCATGTAAAAGTTATGTTTACATTATATTATAGTTAATTAAGTGTGTAATAGTATTATGACTAAAAAATCAATGGGCATACCTGAATTAGAAATACTTTATGCTAACACATGCTCATGATCATTTGAGCCTTCAGTGAGTCATAATATTTTGCTGGTGGAGGGTCTTGCCTTGATGTTGGTGGCTGCTGACTGATCAGGATGGTGGTTGCTGAAAGTTGGGGTGGCTGTAGCAATTTTTTAAAATAAGGCAACCATGAATTTTGCCACATCATCTTTTTTCATGAAAGATTTCTTGGTAGCATGCAATGATAGCATTTTGCTCACAGTAGAACTTCTTTTGAAATTAGAATCAATCTTATCAAACCCTTCTGCTGCTTTACTAACAAAGTTTATGTAATATTGCAAATCCTTATTGTTATTTTCAACAATGTTCACAGCATCTTCACCAGGAGTTTCTTCACCAGTGGTTTCTTCACCAAGAAACCACTTTTTTGATCATACACAAGAAGCAACTCTGTATTCGTTAAGGTTTTGTTACGAGATTGCAGCAATTCCTTCACATCTGCAAGATCAACTTTTAAAGCTAGTTCTCTTGCTATTTCCACCACACCCGCAGTTATTTCCTCCACTGAAGTCTTAGACCCCTCAAAGTCAGCCACGGGGATTGGAATCAATCTCTTCCAAACTCCTGCTAATGTTTACATTTTGGCCTCCTTCTATGAATCACAAATGTTTTTAATGGCATCTAGAATGGTGAATCCGAAGTAAGTTTTCAGCTTATTTTACCCAGATACATCACAGGAATCATTATCTATGTCAGCTACAGCCTTAAATATAAGACTTGAAAATTGTAAATATTCCTTGATTAATGAGCTGCAGAATGTTCTGTTAGCAAGTATGAAAACAACATTAGTCTCCTTGTACATCTCCATCAGAGCTCTTGGGTGACCAGGTGCATTGTCAATGAGCAGTAATATTAATGTTTTGAAGGGAATCTCTTTTTTTCTGAACAGTAGGTCTCAACAGTGGGCTTAAAATACTCAGTAAACCATGAGGTAAACAATTGTGCTGTCATGAAGGTTTCGATGTTCCATTTATAGCACAGACACAGTCAATTTAGCACAACTCTTAAGGCCCCTAGGATTTTAAGGATGATAAATGAGAATTGGCTTTAACTTAAAGTCACCAGCTGCATTAGCCCCTAATAAGACAGTCAATCTGTCCTTTGAAACTTTGAAGCCAGGCATTGACTTCTTTTTAGCTATAAAAGCCCTAGATTCCATCTTCTTCCAGCAGAAAGCTGTTTCATCTATATTGAAATACATTGTTTAGTGTAGCCACTAAACTAGCCACCTTCATCAGTGATCTTCTGGGTAACTTTCCATCAGCTTCTCCATCAGCACTTGCTATTTCACCTTGCGCTTTTATGTTAGAGAGATAGCTTCTTCCCTTAAACCTCATGAACCAATCTTTGCTACCTTCAAACTTTTCTCCTGCAGCTTCCTTACCTCTCGTAGCCTTCATACAATTGAAGAGAGTCAGGGTTTTTCTCTGGATTGGGCTTTGGCTTAAGGGAATGTTATGATTGGTTTGCTCTTCTGTCAGACTGCAAAAACTTTCTCCATGTCAGCAATAAGGGTGTTTTGCTTTCTTATCATTTGTGTGTTCACTTGAGTAGCACTTTTACTTTCCTTCAGTAACTTTCTCTGCATTCACAAAATGGCTGTTTGGGACAAGAGGATATTGACCTATTTAAGCCTCCGACATACCTTCTTCACTAAGCTTAGTCATTTCTAGATTTGGATTTAAAGTGAGAGATGTTACTCTTTATTTCACTTGAATACTTAGAGGCCATTGTAGGGTTATTAACCGGCATAATTTCAATATTGTTTTGTCTCAGGGAGGAGGGAGGCAGAAGGAGAGGGACATAGAAGAACACTGGTTGCTGGTCAGTAGAGCAGTCAGAACACACACAACCTCTATAAATTTACTTCTCCATCTTATATGGGCAAGGTTCACGGTGCCTCAAAACAATTACAATAGTAACATCTTTGATCACAGAGATCATTGATCACAGATCACCATAACAGATATAGAAATAATGAAAAAGTTTAGAATGTTGATGAATTGCCAAAATATCTGTGAAGTGCCATAAAGTGAAGCTTTATAAGGTATGCGTATATATATATATGTATATATATAGATTTTAAATTGTTTCCTCACACTATCATGTAAAATACATAAAAGATTAAGGCTTTTGTTTACTGCTGTATTTGTGGCAGTGTCTAAAATAATGCACAGCTTAGAATAACTACCAATGTATTTGTAGAATGACTCAATGAATGAGAATTACTCTGCCACTCATTGCTTGCCCTGAGTCCACAGTTTCCAGAACCTGTTACCTATTTTCCACCACTGAGGACTCCCCTAGCCAGTGGTCATCGGATCAATAGAGACTCTCTCCTGCTCCCTCACCTCCTTACTTTCTGTTCTCTAGATCTAAGGTATGAGAGGCAGAGAAAGGAACAATAAAACCACTTAGATTAATGAGACTCAGGTCTCTACATAATTTTACTTTTGATTCTATTTGTGATTGGATGCTGAGTCAAATAATCAACTACAAAGAAAATCTAAAGAAATGTAGCTGGTGCTTCAAAATTCTGTCCTGAAGTCATGCATTTACCACTTCTCCAGGGCATGTACTGGCCCTTTTGAATCACACTTGGGCTGCTGTGTCTCTCCATGGTCCAACATGTGGACCCAAACTCCCAAGTGAGTATAACGCTTACCAATTATCTTTTTTAAGGGCCACATGGTTATAGAGAAAATTCAGTGAAGTGGTTACTTTACATTCCACTTACATTGTAATACCTTTCTTTAATAGTCAATAAAACTCAGACAAGAGTTACATACTTGGTTGAATCACATCAAAATCACCAATATCCTCTGATTCTGACCCTCTAATAATTGAACGAAGTCTAAGTAACTTGACTTTATCTTCTGTAAGTCTTCTTAGTTCTTTATATAAGAAGATCTCTGGGTCTAGCTGGTCAATCTTATTCCCAAGACAAAATCATACAGTTCTGAATATTAAAATGAGGACAACAGTGAAATACAAGCAAGGCCCCTTCCTGTAAGGACATGTCAAAGTCCCTTGAAACCCCAACTATTTGCTGGGAGAATATCAGAAACATTTAGAAGTAATTTTGACTAGCAAAAGTCAACAGGGTTCCACTAACGGGGAAATATATCCCAGAAAACTTAATCAGCACATTTAAGAAACGTTTGGTTTGGGTTAGAAGTGTGTGATTAACTGAAGAATTCCAACTCTGTGAACTCCCAAAGATAAAATAAACCTCTATCTTGCTTTAACCTATGTCTTCCAAACATACTTGACTGCAAAAAAACATTTTTCCTGTCACACATAGGAAATAACTGAGTTAGTCCATTTTCTTGCCTTTGTAAGGACGCTAGAGATAATTTAGTTGTCCTCTGACAACTAAGGGAGATATGACCTTAGAGTCATCATTTGCAGTTATTGAAAATTATACTACTATAGAGCTATGCACTTTAAAGTTCAGGAACAGAATCCATACTCATCTCAGGGCATGCTCTGAAAGTTACTTTTTAAAATAAACACTTAAAATCAATTTTCGCTTTGAGATCTTGCTCATTCGCTTAAAATTCAATCACAAAAATAATAATTCAGCTAGACTCCAATTCACCAAGATTATATTTTCAATGGTAGCTTAACTTCCTTCCACATTATATGTAAAAAGTTATGTTATCACATGTACAGAATAACACCCATTTTTGAGATGTTAGAATGCATAAGGAAAATAAAGTATATTTAGAAATCCCCAAGATTGTCATATTGAAAGAAAAAGTTTGAGACAAATATTTACAAAGGAAATAACAACATAACCTATAGGCATTGTATTAGTACTTATTTTAAAAAACAGTGAGACCAGTAACAATTGAACATTGCTGATTTTGCTAGCATATCCTGAAAGAAAGCTAAAGTGTCTCCCTCTAAAACTACCTATATCATCACACAAATTTAGCCCTTTGATTTTTCTCCATAAGGTTCAGAAACCCTATTTCTGAAAATGCAGTGTATATCCCTTGAGCTGCTTTCATTGAAACCTTGCACACTTGCATGCTACTGACTGATCTAATTTTGTGAAGTAAAGCAGATAGATAAACTCCACAGGGACGTGATAGATGTTGCTCATTACACATAGGTAGGTTTGGGCAAAAATCATTGATTTTGAAATACCAAGACTCTTTTTTTTCCTGGCACCCCAAGGAAGTCTTCCAGAACCAATAGAAAACTTGTAGGCTGAAATACAAGCAAAAGAATCTACCTGTCTCTATGAGAAGACTCAGAGCCAAATTTTCAATCCACCTTTAATAATTATATAGGACTTTCTGGTATTTATTTTGATTATTAAGTTTATTGTTTTATTATCCTTTTTGCCTTTACATTGATATCTTTGTTTTCTTCTATCATATTATAAGTGTATCATATCAAGCTTTTCACATGATTTTTGATATGATTAAAGACATTACTCTTACTTATAGAAAGCCTTGCTCTATTTTGGTTATTCTATGCTCAAATAATAGACTGTGTCTAACTGAGAAGTGTTTTAAAATAAGTGTTTACCAAATGTTTATGATGCCTTCAATCCTTAGTAATAAAATATTTAAAAGAATCATCCTTATTGTAAATGACTTATATTCTCTTATGGGGTTATAACATTTTCTATGTATTTAGTGCAACAAATGTTTCTTAGTGATTACTATAATAGGCAATGAGGGAAATGAGCATTTGCTAAGCTCATAATGTGGATGGAAGCCTAGAGGCTAGCAGTGATCTTGATTTGACTTACGGTATGAAAATTAACCTTTTGGACCTCAGCTGTCTTATTTATGAAAACATTAAATTTTACTTACTGTGTCTTTGCAAAATTTCTCTAAAATTCTCTTCATCAGTATTTTTTAATGCTTTCGTAAACTGCAGCTATTTTGACAAATGAAATTTCACTTGTGTCTCGTTCCATCTCTTTGACGTCATGCTGAAAAATCAGGAAAAAAAGCATTTATTAAGCTTGAAACGTAATTTATTTAACATGTTTATTTCATGTAGTATTCACAACAACCTTTGGAGCTAAGCAATATGGTTTCCATCTTAAAAATTAGAAAACAGGATCAGAGAAGTTAAATAACTTGCCAAAATCACTAAACTCATTTTCTAGTTCTAAATAACTGGGATGAAAACTGGATATGTGAACTGCATCACTCAAGTTCTTTCCTGTATATTCATTGATAGCAACACAAGGTGTTCTGTCATTAGGACACCACTATTTTTTATAGGAAGTTCCAGAAAACAAACCGTGTGGGCTGACATAGTACTGATAGACTTCATGGGAAGAAGTAAGATTTGTACTGAGCTTTAAAAGATGAATAGTATTTGTATAAGCAGAAAAAGTCAAGAGAACTCAAAGAAAGGAGATATATATAGTCAGAGACATGGAGAAGGAATGAGCATAGCATATTCCGTGGTCAGCAAGGGGGCTCATTTTTGTGCAGGGGAAGATTCAATTTTGGAGTCAACATAGTGGGGACCTATGATTCTGGGATTAATTTAATGTCATGTTAATATACCATGAATTAGAGATGACAGAGATGAAAGAAATAGCAAAATGCTGATAATAGTAATAGTTGTAATCACTCACTGGGTTGTAATCACTCGTTAGTGTACTATTTGGCTTTCTTTGCCAAGTAGTACACTAAGCACATGTACCATTTCATGTAATCGTCACGACAGTGGAAAAAGATAGTTCTATCGCCCATATTTTACAGGTAAAGAAACTAAAATTCACAAATTAATATAATCTCCACATGGAGAGTGAGTCACTCTGCTGACCTGCCAGGTAGTACTATTTCACAGTGTGAGCTGACTTTTCAGCCCGACATCAAAGAGATGGAACCAGACACAAGTGAAATTTCAGTTGTCAAAATAGCTGGAGTTTACAAAAGTATTAAAAATTACTAATGAGAATTTTGGAGAACTTTGGCAATGGCATAGTAAGTGAAATTTAATGTTTTCATGAATAAGACAACTTAGGTCCAAAAGGTTAATTTTCACACCCTAAGTCAAACCAAGATCATAATACTGGCCTCTGGGCTTCCAATCTAATATTCTTTCCATTGTTTTATGCTGAGTTAAAATGCCAGCTTGGAAATATTTCCTCTCTCACTTCTCCTCACTTATTTTTGCTGTCATTTCCAGTCCAAAATTACAGAGTATAACAAAGTTGTAGATGTCCATTTTCAAATTACTGTACAGTCCAACAGGAGGTATTGCTTATTTCCCTAAAATTAATATATTTTTTTATTATCTGTGTTTATTAAATAAATCACAGTAAGATCTGGGTGCCTTTACTCTAGAAAGATGCTACATAGATTGTAACACTGAGATTTATTTTGCTAGTTTGATGTTTAATATTTTTAATTTAAAATAGTGATAACTACTTTGTAAATTTGCTTCAAATGAGAGAACTAAATTATGGTTGGATGATATGATTAACGATAATATCTGGACAGAGGAAGAAGTTCCAAGTGCCACAACATCTTTCCCTTTTGAAACAGAATCCCAGGAGCAGGAACTCTTTTTAGTTGATTTCCCCCCAAAGCAAGGATCCAGACAGCTATATGGGAAAAAAAAATAGGGAATAATAAAAAAAGAGAGAGAGCTATCTCATAAATAGATGAGTAAACTAGTACAGGTTAATATCTGTGTTTTTAAATACTGTTTAGAGAAAAGAAAAGCAAGGCAAGGAGAAGGAGAAAGGGTGGAGAGAAAGGGTAAAAGAAAAAAAAAGAAAATGTTGACCAATCTGCTATGGTTTCTGTGTCTGTGTCCCTCCAAAATTCATATGCTGGAACTTAAGACCCAATGTGATGGAATTAAGAGGTAGGGCCTTCAGGAAAGTGATTAGTGCCCTTACAAAGGGCTGGAGGGAACTAGCTAGGCCATTTTGCCCCTCCCCTTCCTACCGTGTGAGGACACAGCAACACGGCGCCATCTTGGAAGCAGAGACTAGGCCTCCACCAGACACCAAACCTGATGGCACCTTGATCTTGGGTTTTCAGCTTCCAGAACTATGAGAAATAAATTTCTGTTCTTTATAGATTACCCAGTCTCAGATATTTTGTTATAGAAGCAGCAGTGGAGTAAGGCATAATCCAAATGTCATTTTATCCTGAACCCTTGACATGATATTTATTTTTAGGCAGGTCACAGTTCTTTTTCCCAGAAAAGTACCCTTTATGTATTTTATCTTGGCATAATTATCAATAACATTCCATTTAACTCTCCAGTTTGGTTTATCAATTATATGGTCACCCCTCTCATTTTGTGTGAACTCCAGTGAAGCATACACTCAATAAAGCAAGCACCTTGAATCTGGAATTTCATGGAAGCTTGGGCACCATCCCTGTGATGGGGAGATGAAAATGTAAGTAGGAAAGATGAAGAAGATGGTGAATGTATAATCCTCGCAGTAAATTTCAGGCAATGTTAACATCAAGCAACATCACACCTATAACTCAGTTCCGTTGCCAATATTTCTCTATTGCCATTATAATTTGAGGGGAAGAGGTTTGTTTTGGGTCCATAAGGTTGACAAGTAATTATCTTACTTCTATGAAGAACAAAAAAAAATGTCATCAATCTTTGGTCACTTTAACAAGTCAGGGAAGAGTTTGCGCTAAAGAAATAACAAGCAGACCCTCTTTACATTTTCCAGGAGAAAGGAGAGTAGTTAATTTAGGAAAGTAGACACAGATTCGTGAAGGGATGAGATTAGAGATTAGGGGGAGAGAAAGAGCTAAAGTAAAAGAACAGAGTCGGTAGAATAAGGTTGAGATTAAAGAGTCAAGTCAATAATGCAGGGCCTGAGCCAGAGGGGTCCAGATTTTAAACATTCACCAAACCAAGAGTAACTTAAGACCGTGTATCGTATTATATTACATTACATTATATTATGAATGAATTTTCTACTGCAAGATTCCCGGCCTATATAAAAAGAGCTGTGCCCTTGGACAAGCAGAGTAGTAGTGGATGATGTGAAGGGTGGTTGCTGATGAAGAAGGAAAAAGCTGTGCGGAGCAGTTTTCAGATATGAATCCCCATTCTTTTAAATCTGAGGGGAGAGATGGTAGCTGTGAAAAATGGCCCCAAACAAGCCAGCAATCAGAGAACCAACTAGGGCAGTCCCATTTCAGGGTAGCCCTAGAGGTGCCATTAAATTACAGATCATTATGCAAATAAATGGTAACTGGAGGGAGCTTAACATTTCATTTTTTTTCTCATGTTAGCTAAACCAAATGGTGGGCACAGCTGGACTGTCATGCAGACGGGACCCTTTTACATAGCCTTTAAATACTACCTCAGAGGATTGTTCAAGTAACAATTATTAGCCACTGTTCTAGAAAATTCCTCAACAGAAGTGGAGAATTCCTAATTATTCTACCTCCTGCACTATATCCTAGTGGCCTAATTAAATACCTTAGAAAGTCAATTAGAAGCATACTAAAGAGCATGAGCTTCAGAGATAGAGATCTAAGATCTAATTTCAGTTTTGCTGATTTCTGGCAGGCTGATTTTGTCTAAAATAGCATAAATTCTCAGATGTGCTTTCCCCACTTATGAAATGATTCTAAGGTTGTTGTGAATATGAACTAAGTATAGATAAGACCCTTAACCCAATGTCTGATATATAATAAAACTCAAGAAATGATAGTTAGCCAGGCACAGTGACTCACACTATAATCTCAGTACTTTAGGAGGCCAAGGCAGGAGGATCCCTTAAGCCCAGGAGTTCAAGATCAGCCTGGGCAACATAGTGAGACTCCGTCTCTACAAAAAATTTAAAAATTTAGCCAGGCATAGTGGTGCACACCTGTAGTCCTAGCTAACTCAGGAGACTGAAGAGGGAAGATCACTTGATACCAAGTATTCGAGGCTACAGTGAGCTATGATCATGCCACTCCATTCCAGCCTGGGCAACAGAATGAGACCCTGTCTCTAAAAAAAAAAAAAAAGAAATGATGATGATGATGACGATTAGCATAAAAACTAACATCAATTATGGTACTTCATTATATCAGACACTTCAGTAATTTCTTATTACACTTGGGAAATACTCAAAACCCTTAGTGAGTTCCTTGATGCCTGACACCCCATGTCCTACCACTTTAGCCTCATATCTGGCCACTCTTTCCCTCAATGAACCATCCTGTGTTTCTTTCTGTTGGGTTTTTTTTTTTTTAATATAATAAGTTCTTTCCCCATTCAGGGTCTTTGTACTGTTCTATTCTTCTTCCCAGGCCATTCTTTTTCCAGAGAGCCCATATTCATCCTTCAGTCCTTATCTAAATATCACTTCTTTACAGGGGTTTTGATTTCCCTCGCCATAGCCTCTTATCATACATCATAGTTCTCCTTCGCAGCATTTATCAATTTGCAAAAGTACATGTCATATTTTATGTTAGCATTGTCTTTTTAATATACACCCCTCCTGCCAGCCTCTAAGCCCCAAGAAATTCAGGACTTTGCTTTTCTGTGCCCCACTGTGTCCACAGTGCCAAGCACCATACCTGGCACATAGCACGGCCTTCACAAATGTTTCTTAAATTAGCAAGCTAACTGACTCAGGTCACTGGGGTCTAATTCAGGGAAACATTTAGTTCTAACTTTAATGGTCTGAAAGAGTTACTACAGTTTCCAAGTGCCTGAGTATATTATGCAGGCTCAGGGAAAAGAAAAATGCATTTTATTGTGTTTCAGATAAAGCACCAATTATTAAGACTTTGGGTATTGTTGCTTTTATGTCTTTAGTAAATTTATCGATGCTATTATCTTACTATTCAAAAAATATGACAAATATTTTTATTTTTACATATTTTACATAAAAGTTTTCCTGTTCAAATATGTATATGTCTGTGTGTGTGTATATGTGTGTGTAAAGAGAGAGAAAGAAAGAGAGAGAATGTGCATATATATAAAACCCTAAAAAAAGTCACAAAAATAAACAAGAAAGTTGGTGGTTCCTACCACATTAATTTTTCTCTGAAGGGTATAAAATGTTTCCTTTCTGTCCTATTCCATCCAAAGCACACTGTGGGTCTCCATAAACACTTTATTTAATCAGCATTAGAATCATATGACACATACCAAGCTATAATGCACTTTTATATAGCTTCATTTTCTTTGCTTCATATAAATGGCCCATGTGGGAGGGGGGTGTTCTTACTTTTCATGACTGAATGCCATGTATACTGTAATAAGGAACACAATTTTGAACACATTTCCAGAGGGAACCTCTCATTTTATGTGGTTTTTTTTTCCCCTCTTGTTTAGTTCATCTAAATTGCAGACCCAGCTGAAAAGTGTCAGTGATTCTCATTCTAATTCATTAAAAATGGCAAATCGAAAAAAGAGCTAGGCAGTATTCCTTTAAAATCTAGCAGCAGAACCTTTCCCAAAGGGTAGGATGGGGTGAGGGGGACAGACAGGGGAGGCAGAGAAGGGCTCTAACAATGCTCCTCCTTAGGCATATCCAAAATGGAGCAGAAATCATGCAGAAGTGGTGAATAGCAATGAAGACAGAGAAGTGGTTAGTTCAGAGAAGGGAGTTAAAGAAAAAGGATTATACCATTTCAAAGTATTTTCATAGCATTAATCACTGAGGAGTGTAAAAGATGCTGGATAAGAACTCAAAGCCCCTGCCGGGCGCAGTGGCTCACGCCTGTAATCCTAGCAGTCTGGGAGGCTGAGGCAGGCAGATTGTTTGAGCTCAGGAGTTCAAGACCAGCCTGAGCAAGAGTGAGACCCCCGTCTCTACTTAAAAAATAGAAAGAAATTATCTGAACAACTAAAAATATATAGAAAAAATTAGCCGGGCATGGTGGCACATGCCTGTAGCCCCAGCTACTTGGGAGGCTGAGGCAGGAGGAT
>RJWJ010008184.1:0-54414 GCA_004363605.1 Indri indri | reverse complement strand
TGCGTGTGGTTTTTGCCTTTATAAACCCCAGTGTCATAGTTCTCGGCGCGGCAGCTAGCCAACTTGGTAACGCTGTGCGCCCCTGCGCTGCGCCGGAAATAAAGCCTCTTGCTTTTTGCATCAAGTCTCGGTCTCCGCTCGCTTTTCAGGGTGGTCGTCTCTCCCCTGGGCCCACCGTGGAATTATCTACGGTCCAACACTACCCCAAAAAGAAGGAAGAAGGAGGAGGAGGAGGAGGAGAAGGGGGAGAGGGGGAGGGGAGAGAAGGGAAGGGAGGGGAGAGAAGGGAAGGGAAGGGAAGGAAAGGGAAAAGAAGGGAGGGGAAAAAAGGAAAAAGAAAAAATAATATAAGATGTTGTCTTGATTCTAAATGTGAGAGTTGACTGTGGAGAAAACCTCCAAGCATTAAGGTGATGAGCTCAGATTCCTTTTGTTCACCAGTGTCTTTGTTCCTCTCAGATGAGTGCACATGGGCGTTTGTATTCATAGCTATGAATCACTCTGGATATTTATTTTAAAAAAATTTTTCCCCTTTTAAATGTGAGCCCAGGTTGCTGACAGAGAAACATTGTTATGGCCAACGGGTCTTTATTTTGGGGCACCAGGACTGGCCCCCTTTCCTCCTCTCCACCACGTCCCCCTTGTCCCTCTGATTTCTCGGCAGCTGAGAGGTATGAAAAACAAGCTGGGGTTTGTTTCATCTCTGCACATCCATGTCAGTCTCTCCTACTCACCTCTTCAAAACAAGACCTTTGTTTTTTTCTTTTCTTAGAACAATATCTGGTGTGATAACAGTTTGAAAAGCGCCACCCATCCTCTCTGCGACCACAGAGCTGAACATAGCGAACCAAGACTTACAAACAAGGGTGTAGGCCTAGAACACGCTGGGGCCAGAGGAGGAGACAGCGAGAAGAAAGCACCGTGGCTCGAAGTGGGAGGGGAGCAGAGAGCAGCCAAGCACAAGAAGCAAAAACCAAACTTAGACATCATGACACTATCATGAGGTTGCAGACTTTAAAAGGTGCTTTTACTACAGATTTCAGAGACTTCTCCCTTTACCCTGAGGGACCCAAGGGTTATAAACCCAGATCTTTGCAAGTTCGGCAGTAGAGTCTAGAGGAGGCATTCAACTGTTCTCTCAAGTCTCTGCAGGGGCAAGGGTCTCAGGGCTGTTCAAGACATCCTTAGGGTCAGGTTTGTGAAATATTAGGTTGGGCAAGCTTTCTGGGGGCTCTGAGCAAACGTGGAGAAAATGGGGAACAAGTGAATAAAGGCCAGTTGGTTGGTGCATTTTTCCCAATGTGGACTTGGCAAACACCAAAAGCAGTGTGAATATCACTCCCCACCTTCTAGTATCATGGAAACCTGTGGTGGTGATGGGGCAGAGGGCTCACTAACCACCCCGAGGTGAAGAAGGGGCCCCCCAGAGATGAAAAGCTGGTTAGCAAGAGTTCAGGAGGGGAAAGCGCCCAGGGTGCAGCAGCCCATGCCCTGGAAGGGGCAGCCACCGGAGACACATTAGAATGCTGGGTGAATTATTTTCTTAGACAATTTCATCCGCTGTTTTAACAAAGTACCAAAAAGGAGAGGTGCCAAGTGCAGTGAGTGGGCGGGGTGGAGAAAGCAGGAGGGGAAGGGGTAGTTCCACTCTGTTTCTATATTCACTGCTCATGTAGATATGACCTAATGTCAAGAACTTTGCAAATGCAACCAGCTGCCTGTGGCACCCATGTGGTTCAGTTGTTGCTATTTCTGGAGTTGTATAAATGTCCCAGTGCTAGTATGAACCGGGGTGCCGAGTACCAAATGTTCCTGAAAGAGCACCTAGGAGTGTATCTTTCACTGGACAGTATGTAATAAAAACTTTATGCAAAAGTAATGTGCTGTTATTGGGTATAGATATTATCTGATAATAATCCTGTCAAGTTCTTGTTTGGACCAGATCACGCTGTGAGGCGAGAAAGTTGGCATACCTGTATTAAAAGCAAAATTCTTTCTTTTCTTTCTCCCTCCCTCCTCTCCAACAATTCTTTCTTCACCCTCAGGAAAATTTGGGTTCTGCATTTGCTCTTGCACACTCCTGGGATCTCCTGGTTTACTTTATGATGATAACATTTACACCAATAAGGACACGTTTTTCCTAAGAAACTTAGGAGTATGTGTTGCTTGTTTTCTAGTGTTCCTTATGAGGTAAGAAAGAGAGGACAGTGTGTCTGTCCTCACTTTACCAACGGAGAGATTAAGGACAGAGAAAGGAGTGAACAGGCTGTAGAGCACATGTGACAGGACAGGGTCTCTGGAACAAGCAAACACTTTCAAAGAGCCGGTGAGTCAAAACCGCGGAAACCCATGCCAAGGGAGTTCTTATGGGGATGACAGAACTGCTCCATCTAAATGAAAAGAAAATGTATTCATGTAAAAAAAAAAAGCCCCCAAATGCAGGTATCTGACCAGCAAAGTGGGTGGGGTTGGGTATGTAGGTGTTGCTATGTTGGTGCGATTTCTCAAATCTTTTCTTTTCTGTGCTGACTTCCATGCTATGAGACTGTGTTCAGTCTCACAGAACACAGTGCAGGCGTTAGACTCGAGCTACAGGATTTAGGTCGTGTTCATCAGTTTTTAAGCCAGTCGGCCTTACTAGACTGTGAGATCCTAAAAAACAAAGGTCAAGCAAGACCTTTGCATGAGGCTTGATGGGAATTAATGTTCCACAGACATTTTTTAAATGAATGACTAATTCCCAGCAGTTCTCTGGGCAACAGCGATCAGAGACCTTGGGAGCCTCCTATCAACATGGGAGTGGTGGAATGGCCCCTCGGAAAGTAGTGGGTGGTCACCAGGTCACAGGCGTTAGGATGGGTGGGAACACTCCTTTGTCCTACAGTAACCTTTGTCCCACCTCCCAATATGAGGTGGAAAAATCCTCACCACACAGGGCCTGATTATGGTTTTTATGTTTGGCAGGACTTGTGTTGTCTTCCAAGTGCCTCAGCCCGCAGACCTGAGTAAGAGAGAGGTAAGTAGACATTTTCTCATGTGAATGAATCAGCTAATCCACGAGTTTTGCCCTTGAATAGCTGTCTGTACATGGTGTTGTCTGCCAGCTAGCGGAATAGGGGGTCTTTAAATTTTATTGACAAAGATAAGGCTTCCAAAAAAGGATCCCCTTGAAAGCAGCTTAATAAAGAATTCCAAAGCAACATGTTTATAACAATAATAGATGTTTCTCCGCCACTTTGTTTACAGTTCCTTTGCCTCAGACTTCTGCCACTACAGTTCTTTTTCCTAGCTCCTCTCCTGTCTTTATGCACTAAAAGTGCATTAAGCGTAAGACACTTAATAGAAACATTAAAAACTGATACAAGGAAAATATCAGGGTATGGAACTTTATATATATTTGGTGAGAACAAGAAGTCCAGACCTTGCCTCTGGCATTTTCTGGGTAGGATTTTTTCACTGGTCTCTAACACAGAATAATCAGCTTTGTTAGTCATGTTTAGTTCCCTTTTCTTTAAACTCACTGGGATGAGGGCATATGGGAACGGAACTTGTGGTAAAGACTAACTTGCCGCAAGAGGACCCCACCCCTGCTTACCTTCCGCTGGATCGTAAATATGTAGCGAATGGTAAATGTGGGGCTTCCTGTATTTTGCAGTGGACGTTGCCACACCACTGTCTCCAGTGGAATGAACCAGAATGTAAAATTTACACCTCTTTTGAAATGTGATGAAGCAATGTAGAATTCAGAAATAGGATGACCACATTTTTCTTTACTATATTTCACTCTTTTGCACAATGTGTAAGAACACAACCTGAGAAACCCACACAAGAAGGAAACAGAACAATTGAGGTCGTTGGTTGGGCAGGCTGCAAGGTCAAGGGCAGAATAGGAAAGGCCCCACCTAGTCAACATCCTTTGGCAGCTGTTATTCCTGTCTCCCAATCTCCACTGCTCTCTCCTCTTCCATCATCCTCTCCCGTCATCCAGCCAGCCAGCCAGCCGGCCAGCAGTTCCTGGGCACCCTGCCATGCCGGCTGCTGGGGATACTGACTGTGGGTGGTATGCTGGTGAAGAATAAATAACTAGCTCTTGGGTAGGGGAGGTGATTTGTTATGTGCTATGGTTTGGATATGGTTTGTTTACCCCCCTGTCTCCTGGTCTCATGTTGAAATTTGATTCCCAGGGTGGGAGGTGGCATCTGGTGGGAGGTGTTTTGGCGGATCCCTCATGAATGGCTTGGTGCCATTCTCAGGGAGTGAGTTCTCACTCTTAGTTCCCAAAAGAACTGGTTGTTGAAAAGAGCCTAGCATCTCCTCTTCATTCTCTCTCTCTCTCTCTCTCTCTCTGTCTGTTCCTCTCTTGCCATGTGATTTCCGCACAAGAGGCTCCCCTTCACCTTTGCCATGAGCGGAAGCAGCCCAAAGCCCTCACAGAAGCAGACGCTGGCACAATGCTGCTTCTTTCTTTTCTTTTTTAGACATGGTGTCTTGCTATGTTGCCCAGGCTGGTCTCAAACTCCTGGCCTCAAGTGATCCTCCCACCTCAGCTTTCTGAGTCACTGGGATTACAGGCATGAGCCACCATGCCCAGCTCCATGGTTCTCATACAGCCTGCAGAACTGTGATTCAAATAAACCTCTTTTCTTTATAAATTACCCAGCCTCAGGGATTCCTTTATAGCAACACAAACAGACGACGACACAATGTCTTGATTTCCATAGTGCACATGCTCCCACCACAGTTAATTTCAACCTACTAACATGACATCATTGAACACAAAGTCGGGAAGACATGCACAGTAGCTCACCATTCTGTAATGTGTCCACCAAACAGATACGATCGAGGTAAATAGCCTCCAGTGCACAGAGAATAATAAAATGCAGTAATTAGCAAAAGAGACGTTTTGAGTATTTATTAACATTGTTTAAATATAATTTAATTGCACATTTATATAATTTAATTTTCAGTCATGGCTGTTTTAACCAACAGCTCACAACATTTCTGAAACTTTAAAATTGGCTCTCCTAAGCAGGTACATGGCAGCTCCGGCACATCACTGGACAGAGATAAATAATGCATGTTGTCTGCTTTATGAACTTTTTGTTTTTTTAACTTAGAAAGAAAGACTCATATGTGTATAAATAATTAGTAGCCAAGAGTCGATGTGATAATGCAGTAGGGAAGTGCTGGGTGTGGAACTAGTGGGGAAGCACAGGGAGACTGTTATGGACCGAGTGTATGTGTCCCCCCAAATTCACATGTGGAAGCCCTAATCCCCAGGGGGGCTGTATTTGGAGTAAGGAAGTAATTAATATTAAATGAGGTATTAAGGGTGGGACACTGATCCGATAGGACTAATGTCCTTAAAAGAAGAGCCACCAGAGAGCCCTCTCTCTCCCTAAGTGTATGCACCAAGGCAAGACCATGTGAGGACACAGTGAGAAGGCAGTGGCCCGCAAGCCAGGAAAAGAGCTCTCACCAGAAACTGAGTCAGTTGCGATGGGGTTCAGGCTCTGCTACGTCAAAATATGGCACCTTGGCATTTGAGAAAACAGCAGAAGAAGGAAGGTTGTTTTCACCTTCCCCTCATCCTTCTCTCCTGAAGCAAGTCATAAGACCCTTATTTGAGACATACCCTCCCTGTACCTGGAGGAAAGGAACATCCTTTTTTTCTTAAGACACAAGGACACAGACAAGAATCTGAGCAAGCAGTCCTTGCTACATTTATTACCATCAGACCATCCCTTTGTTCAATCATGCATCCCCATGACTGTCTGCTCTCCATCAGTCCTAAGCATAAAAACACACAGGTTTCTCTGTTTCTTTCGGTCTTCTTTTCTGCAGGCTCCCATGTCTCATAACACTTATATTCAATAAATTTGTATGCTTTTCTCATGTTTATCTGTTTTTTGTTACCAGGCCCTCAGTCATGAATCTAACGTGGGAAAGAATTTTTCCCCCCACAGACAGAACCTTGATCTTGGACTTCTAGCCTAAGAACTGTGAGGAAATAAATTTCTGTTGTTTACGCCACCCAATCAATGATAATTTGTTATGGCAGCCCAAGCACACAAATATAGAGCCCTAAACTAAAATTACCCTGAGAAGGGGCTGGTAAATTGGACTCAAAAGAAGCAGCTGGGAATACACAGAGTTGAGCTGGTTTGAACTCAGCAAGTGGCCCTACCTATTCAGGAATATTTTCTCTTATCACCAGTCAATGTCTGCAGACACTGGAAACATCCTGGAACAACTGTCATTCTTGGCATAGTGTTGGCTGGGCAAGGGAGAACTCTAACGTTGGAGCCCAAGCTAAGAATCATAGCAGTGTGGGCAAGGATTGGGTGAACTGGGACTGCTCACTGCAACAGAAGACTCATCGCACCTGTTGAACTCTGCAGGCCCAATCTTTAACGGTGACTTCTTATGGCACAGAAATAAACAGCACAAATGGGGTTAACAACGTTTTACATTCCTAGAAGTCCTAGCATTGATATATGCCCTTTAGAATGAGAAAGTCTTTGAGATTCTTAGACAATTTGGTGGCTGTGGAGAGCTTAAGGGAGTTCTTCCTAATGTAGTACATATGGACATGAGCAAATAGTAAAAAAATATTAACAGTTGTGAGCATTTCTATTCTCATCTGTTAAACACATTCCAAGTACGTGTATATATGCTTAGACAAAAGGATGTTGGCCAAAATGTGAGAAGGGTTTATCTCTGTATGATAAGTTTGGAGGAGAGTTTACTTCCATACATTTGTATTGTTTGCATTTTTAATAATTTCATCTTTTTTGCCAAAAAATTAATAAATAATAGCTGTCAATTGTAAAAAAAGGATAGTACATTTAAAGAAGGAAATTAAAAATCTGTTAGGCGTGGTGGCACACACCTGTAGTCCCAGCTACTCGGGAGGCTGAGGCAGGAGGGTCGCCAGAGCCCAGGAGTTCTAGGTTGCTGTGAGCTATGCTGATCAGGTGTCTGCACTAAGTTTGGCATCAATATGGTGACCTCCCAGCAGTAGGGGACCACCAGGTTGTCTAATGAAGGGTGAACCAGCCCAGGTCAGAAACAGAGCAAGTAAAAATCCCCATGCTGCTCAGTAGTGGGAGTGCACCTGTGAATAGCCACCGCACTCCAGCCTGGGCAAAATAGCAAGACCCGGTGTCTTTAAAAAAGAAAAATCCAACCATGGTCCCAAGAGCCAGAAATAACCACTGTTAATATTTTGGTGTATACCTTCCAGATCGTCTGCTCTGCATGGCGTATTTCTTTTGTAACCTTTCATCAGCCTTAAATTAATCTGTCTCCATTTCCTAGACCTGGGCGTCTGAGCCCTGGGGGACAAAAGGTTCACAGCTCACACTACTAAGTTTTTAGTAGGTCCTTCATCCCAGCTCACATTTTTTTGGTTAAATAGGTTATCTCTAAGTAGCTCTTTTCCATTTCCCACAACTATTTATTTCGAAGCTTAAATCATCCTCTGTATCTCATCTCCAACTTCAGGGAAAATATAGACCATCAGGCGTGACTCTCTTACTTTCTTCTTTTCTACCTTTAAATCTATACTTTCTTCTCTTCCCCCTCTGTTTCAGATGAAAACCTGTCTTTTACTCCAAGGTCCATGCTGCTTCTTTAAAATAAAAATTACAAATTCTTTTTCTGGCTTCATAAGTAATCATACCTATAGTGAAAAATTTAGGAAATATAAAATAAACAAGAAAAAAACACATGTAACTCAAACACTGAGACAATTGTAAATTCTTTGTTTTTTCCATGTATGTTCGTATATATTTGTACATTAAGTATTTTTTACACAATTGAAATTATTCTGCTTATGCTATTTCATAAATCTTTTTCCACTTACAATGAATCATGAATATTTTTGCATGACTGCAAATATTCCTCAATGAGACTTTAAAATAACTTTTTTAAGTTAAAAATAACTTGCAAAAAAATTTTAAAGTGGTATATTCTTGTTGTGGAAAATTAGAAACTTTACTTAAAAGGAAGAAGAATACTTACAATCTTATGTCTGAGATATAACCAGCTGACAATTTTTATATAAATTTATTTCATAAAAATATGGTTAGCCAGCCATCTATCATTCTATATCATTTGTGATATACGAACATTATCTCATTTAATCCTCATAATACACTGCGTAGTTGCATTATGATGATAATCTCCATCTTCTAGATGAGGAAACTGAGGCCCAAAAAAGCTAAGTAATCTATTCAAGGTTTTGTAGCTGGTGGAGGTGGGTTAAGCATTCTGCCTCAGAGGCTGGATTCTTAACAACTCATCCATACAGCTTTCAATTTATAGAGAACATCTTTCTACATCGTTAAATATTACTCTCTGTGCCATGCTTGCAGAGAACTACTCTACCCCAGGATCAAATAAATATTGTTTTGTTCTTGTGGTTCTTTTCATAAATTTCAAAATATTAAGGGGGTACAAGCGTTTTTGTTACATGGGTGAATTGTGTAATGCTGAAGTCAGGGCTTTAAGTATGTCCATCACCAGAATAGTTCATTGTACCTGATAGGTAAATTTGTAATCCCTCACCTTCCCACACCCCAGATTTTGTTTTTGAATTACTAGTTGCATGTGAAATTACTCTTGTTTATGCTGTGAGTCGATTCTCATTTTAGTGTTTTCCAAATGGTTAACAAATGATCTAAGTTTTATTTATTGAATAACCTATCATTTCTCCACTAATTTAGACTGCTGCCTTTGTTTTTGCTTTTATCTTCTCTTACCTTTTTTGGAAACTTGTTTCATTTATTATTCACTATCTCTCCTGGATCTTGAAAATATGAAGTAGCTTTGAGTTACCTGTACATTTGCTTGATTAATTGATTGACGCACTTATTCATTCAGTAGCATTTATATAACAGTAAATAAGATAAAAAATCTCTCTTGGGATATACAGTCTAGAGATGTATAAAACACTTTATTAAACCTTTATGTTGCATTTATAATGTGCCAGGCACTGTTCTTAGTGATTTACAAATACTGTCTCATTTAATTCTCATAGCGAGACTATAAGTTCTATTTTTAGCCCCATTTTCATATGAGGCAATGAAGCACAGAGAGGTCAAGTTACTTAGCTGGTAAGTGGAGGGTTGGGGAAAGTTAATGGGCAATTCCAATTTTATGCAATAAGTGTCATTTATCATAGGGGAAATACAGGGTTCTGTGGGAGCTCTTGGCAAGGGCATTTGATGGAGCTATGGGAGTTGGGAGAGACTTTTGCAGGGAGTGGCATTCAAATGATTCCTAAAGAATGAAGATGAGGCTGGACACAGGCTGGTGAGAACTGTAGTGGGAAGTGGGGGTTAGAGGTAGAAATATTTCACCCAGAGAAAGGCCTAGAGAATAGAGAAAGAGAGAATGTTGCATACTGCAAACTGAAAGAAATGAAATGTGGCTGGAATAGAGTGTGGGGTCGGGAGGAAGGGGGGGAGGTGGAAATTCTCAGAGTTGGAAGGGTCAACAGAAGTCCATCATCCTGGGCCCTGTGAGGCACTTTAAGGAATTTTACCCGTAGTCTCAATATATGAGGAGATATTGAAGGGTTTTAAGCAGGAGAGAGATTACTCCAGGTGCTGGGTGAGGATGGGTATCAACAGGGCAAAGCACACTGTTGGGGGCTCTTGCAATGATCTAGGTAAGAAATGATATTTCTAACATCAACAAGAGTGGTAGAAATGGTAGAAATGGGATAGAGAAAAACAAGTGGCTTCAGGTGCTTCAGAGGAACTTCATTGGACAGCAGGTGAAAAGCGAGGAGTCAGTGATTAAGACCTGGCTCTTGGCTTGACTGACAATTTTCCCATATTAACATCTAAGGTGTCTTAGTCCATTTTCTGTTACTTATAACAGAATCCATGAAACTGCGTAATTTATAAAGACAAGGAATTTATTTCTTACCATTATGGAGGCTGAGAAGTCCAAGGTTGAGCAGTTGTGTCTAGTCAGAGCCTTCTTGCTGGTGGGGACTTTGCAGAGTCCTGAGGCTGCACAGCATATCACAGGGCGTGGGTGCTGAGTGTGCTAATGCACTAGCTCAGGTCTCTCTTCATCTTCTTACAAAGCCACCAGCCTACTCCCACATAACCCGTTAATCCATTAACCTAGTAATTTATGAATGGATGAAATCCATTCACAAGGACACAGCCCTCATGACTCAGTCATCTCTTGAAGGCCCCACCTCTCAATTCTGCAACATTGGGGATTAAATTTCAACACAGGTTTTAGAGGGGACAAATATTCAAACCGTAGCATAAGGCTTTGAAAACAATGTGGACAGTAAATAGACTTAATATCTATATAATACACAAAGGAGAAAGAAAGCTTTGCCTACAGTCTAATCATAACATTCCTATGACTTCCTCCTTCACCACTCACTAAGCCCTCATTGAGGAAGGTCTACAAGGTTTATAAATATAGCAAATGTTAAGAGTAGTATTTCTGGGCAAGCAATTAGGTGTAATTATAATAGTTATTTTTTTTTACAACCTTACTGAGATATATTTCATATACCATAAAATTCACCCATTTAAAGGATATAGTTGAGTGGTTTTTACTATGTTCATGAAGTTGTACAACCATTACGACATTCTAATTTTAGAACATTTTCAACACCCCAAAAATAAACACTGTGCCCATTAGCAGTCACTCCTCCTTCCAGTTTTCTTGCCTAACCCCAGCTCCAGGCAACTGTTAATCTACTTCCTGTCTCTCGATTTGTCTATTTTGGACATTTTACATAAATAACATCATATAATATACAGTGTTTTGTGACTTGCTTCCTTCACTTAGCATACTGTTTTCAGGTCCATCCTTGTTATAGCATGTAATAGTACTTTGTGCCTTTTAATGGCTGAGTAATATTCCATTGTATGGATATAGCACATTTTGTTTATGTAGTCATCAGTTAATGGATATTTGGGTTGTTTCCACCTATTGGCTGTTATGAAAAAAGTTGCTATGAGCATCTATGTACAAGTTTTGATAGCAACGTGTGTTTTCCAAAGCAACTGTACCATTTTACATTTCTACCAACAATGTGTAAGGGTTCCAATGTCCCTGCATCCTCCTTAACATTTGTTATTGTTTGTCCTTTTTATTTTAGCCACCCTAGTGGGTGTGAAGTGGTGTCTCATTGTAGTTTTGGTTTACATTTCTCTAGTGACTAATGATGAGCAATTTTGCATATGCTTACTGGACAGTGTACATCTTCTTTGGGTAAATGTCTACAGAAATTCTTTGCCCATTTTTAAATTGGGTTGTCTTTGTAAGAGTTTTTTATGTATTGTGCATACAAGCCCCTTATCAGATACATGATTTGCAAATATTTTCCCCCCTTCTGTAGGTTGTATTTGCTTATGTCCTTGATACACAAAAACCTTAACTTTTTATGAAATCCAATTTATGTATTTATTTTTGTTACTTGTGCTTTTGATGTCACATGGAAGAAACCATTCATTACCTAACCCAAGGTCATGAAGATTTACTCCTATATTTTCTTCTAGGAATTTTATAGTTTCTGTTCTTACATTTAGACTATGATCCATTTTGAGTTAATTTTTGCATACAGTAGAAGGTAGGGGTCCAAATTCGTTTTTTTGCATGTGGATATCCACTTTTCCCAGTGCCACTTGCTGAAAATACTATTCTTTACCCCATTGAATTGTCTTGGCATACATAAGTTAAGTTTTATTTTTTATACTTTTTCTTCCAAAATTGCCACCCTTCAAAAAAAAGAAAGATAAAGAAGAAAAAAAGGAAAACCAAATGCACATTCTTTTCTTTTTTTAATGGAAGAAACAGATCATCAGAAATAGTGTATGTACCAAAAGTTTCTGTTGAGTTGGATTTAGCTGGGTTTCTATTCTGATGCCAAATCAAACCATTCCTTTTTCATCAGGTCAGTCAAAATAGCCAATTTCTTCTCAAGCCCCACTGTTTTAAAGTTTGTGATGGCAGAACTATTTGGTAAATTTTAGCTGCACAAATAAAGTGAAAGCCCCATAAAAATAGTAAACAAATTTTCCAAGGACTTTATGTGTCAGGTATGCTCGAGATGGTGTATATGTGCTGAAGCAGGAGATGAATGTAGTTTAATGGCATATGTTATTTGATTATAATGCCAGTTTAAAAAATGTTTTCAAGGTTCGTGAAGCAGTGCCTAATGTTTAGTAGTACGCATTTGCCAAATGAAACTTAAAAATTAACTTAAATCCTTCTGACAACATTGGTGGTGGTATTGCATACTGAATCAGTCTTTTTTGAGAGTATTATGGTGACATGTTATACTGTTAAAAGTTTGACTTGGTAATGTCTTTTGGAAAATAACCTAAGAATATACCCTAAGAGAAAAAAAATGCATACAAAGATGTGTGTTATCTATAATAGGCAAAATGGAAAACTATTCCAGTGCCTAATAAGCAGAGAATGAATAACCGTTTTACAATGGAATGTTATAGAACCCTAAATAATAACTATGGTTATTATAGTATAGTATGGTATAATAATATGTACAAATGCAGGTAATGTTGATGTGAGCAAAGCAGGATTTACATATACACCTTAACTGAAAATGCTCTAAGGATGGAAGTACACTGACAAAGCTCAAAATTAATTTAGCACAATATTAATATCCATTATATCCATTTTCACACCCCCTCTAAAAGGCTACTTAAATGTAACCTTGAGATGGAAGGTAAAATAAACCCTTTCTGAAAGCCAAAAATAAACATCTTTATATTTTTTCAACACATTTTTTTCTTAGTCGTTTCCCAATGCATTGACTCCTTATTTCAGTATCTGGGGGAAAAAGAAATAAACACTGAACAGAAATAAAGTATTTCCTAGAATTTTGCTGTTAAAATTATTATTCCTGAGAACTTAATCAACATCTAATGAGGTGTTATTTCTCTGATGCAGGATGAGCTACATCGGAAATGTGTCTGCACACAATTTAGGGTGAGAAATAGAGTGAACTTTCAGTCTTGGGTATAGGGTGGTATATTCGTTTCCTAGGATTGCTGCAACAAAGTACCACAAACTGAGTGGCTTAAAATAACAGAAATTTATTCTCTCACTGGAGGCTAGAAGTCTGGAATCAAGGTGTCAGCAGGGCTGGTTTCTTCTGAGGACTCTGAGGGAAAATCTGCTCCATGCCTCTGTCTTAGCTCTGGGAATGGCTGTCAATCCTTGGTATTCTTTGGCTGACAGAGGCATCGCTCCTGCCTCGGCCTCCACCTTCCCATGGCATCTCCCCGTGTCTCTGTGTCTTCTTATAAGGACACCAGTCATATTGGATTAGGGGCCCACCCTACTCCAGTATAACTTCATTTTAACTTAACTAATTATATCTGCAATGATCCTATTTCCAAACAAGGTCACCTTCTGAGGTACTGGAGGTTAAGATTTCAACGTATCTTTTTAGGGGGACAAAATTCAACTCATAACTGGTGGCCTTGGAGTGAATTTAATTAATATACTCTTCTGATTCATTTCTGAATTTCTCAGAGCAAGACCTATGACACATATGACAGGTCCTAGGAGGATCCCTGCAGGAAATGGGATAGGTGATGGGTAAACAGTCTCATGAAAGTAGGACAGGATTGCTGATAGACTGCTGACCTTTCTGTCTGGGAGAGTGGCCTCACTTCTGGTTGACTATGGGTATAATGGTTAAGCCCAATGGATGAAGACAGCTGGAGGCTGTTTCCTTGATTTTATGTTTTCACGTGGAGGAGCACACATTAGAGAAATGCTCCTGTCCTCATCACTCCCTTATTCATTCTCCTCGGCTAAGCTGATTTGTAAATTTGGAAGAAGGCCATGATCATGCCCCAATCAGCCCTTTTCTTTCCTCTTTGGAGCCACCTGCCTGCATGTCCTCTGTTTCCTCTACACTAAATTGTGTTGGGGCAACACTCCATGGGGAGGGCCTGTGGCTATCCAATGCTGCTTATGACTTGTTGAGAAAGGCTGCCTAATTCTGGGGTCAATATTAGCCTATTCCTTGGCCAACAGACCTAAGCCACACTCTCCAACCCGGCCTTTATTTACATTGGAAATATGTCTGCATTTCCTATAATACAGGTGATATTTTTATTTTACTCTCCCTATCTTCTTGTCTAAGTCTCAATTGGTTCCAAATTCAGGGAGAAAAAAGGAATATCTCTCTAGGCTTCCTTGAATCTCCAGAAAAGGATACAGTGAGTTCATTTTTTTTGATGCTTTACACTGCAAAAACCAGGTATGGAACAGATACCAAAAAAGGAATGGGGGAACACATGTTTTTGTAGCCTGTTTATGCTGCTACAATAAAATACCCCAGACTAGGTAATCTATAAACAATAAAAATGCATTTCTCAAAGTTCTAGAGTCTGGAAGTCCAAGACCAAGGCACCAGCAGATTAGGTGTCTGGTGAGGGCCTGGTCTCTGCTTCCAAGATGGTACCTTCAATGCTGTGTCCTCAAATGGAGAAGGATGGAAGGGCCTAGCTAGTTACAGCCCTTTTACAAGGCACTAATCCCATCCATGAGAGCCAGCCCTCATGGTTGGATCACCTTCTAAAGGCCCCACCTCCTAATACTGTTGCACTGGGGATTAAGTTTTAACACTAATTTTGGAGGGGACACAAACATGGCACATGTTATTAACCTCCAGCTCCCAAGACTTCCCAGAGACATAAGAATGAGGGGTGGAACATGCTGCAGCAGGAAAAGAGGCGGTGGTGGGAATTAGGGCATACTCTATCCATTTCTAGCTGCTTTTGTTCCTATTTATTAATCAGCAAACGTTTGAGGAGAGTCTGCTCTGGGCAAGTCGCCACGCTGGTCCCTGCTGAGAACACAAAGAACCATAAAGCAAACACAGCCCACCCTTAGTGGATTTACAGTCTTGCTGGCAAAACAAGCCACATAAAAAAAACAAGTTATGATAGAAGACAGGATATGACCGGTGCCAATGAGTTTTATGGGCAATTAAAGTGCCATAAAAATTCAGAGGAGGAAGAGAATACTTTGGGACAGTTTGAACCAGATAAGAAATTGGGGGCATACTTGTTGGAGAAGGGAGTATTCCAGGCTAGGGGAACAGTGCGTGGGAAGGACTTGGAGCTAGAATGTTCGAGATGTTTTAGTAAGCAATTTGGGCAACATTTACAGAGTCCCTACTGTGTGAAAAGCCAGGGGATTGATGCACACAGTGTAATGGGGCGATCAACAGGACAGCTGTGAAGTCACACACGTAGAATGGAACTTCAGTTCAGGTTCTTATCCTTGGTGTGCTCTGGGGCAAGTCACTAACTTCTCCAAGCTTCAGTTTCCTTATCTATGAGACAGGTGCTGTTGTAGGCAGTGAGGGTAGAGCAGTGAGTAAGAAAAGTCCCTATTTATTTTGTGCTTACTGTAGGGCACAGGTAGTGTTCTGAGCACTTTATAAATGTTAACTTATTTAATTCACAGGGTAATTCAGGGAGGTAGGTACTTTTATCGTCCTCATTATACAAATGAAGAAAGTGTGGTCCAGAGAGGCTAAGCACCTGGCTCTAGGTCTCCCAGCTGGCAAGTAGCAGAGGCAGGATGCACAGGCAGTCTGACACCACAACCTGTGCTTTTAAACCTCATGCTGACTGGCCTTGAGGTAGAGGGTTCACGCAGGTATGTGGCAGTGGGGATGTGGGGAGACATCCCTGAACACCAGAGTAAAGAAAATAAGAATATCTTGCAAACGGAATTCTTTTTGGTTTACTGCTTTGCCGCTTGAACAAGTTGTCTGGACTTAAAATTATAGGTTTCAGGTGGCCATGGAAGTCTTGCAGTAAAGATAAGTAAAAAGCTATTTTAAGAAGATTATTCTTCCTGTAACAAAAATTATGGTTTGAGGAAGAGAAAGTTTGGAGGTAGGAGAGACTAATTAGAAGGAGATGATAAAGTCCGCATCTAGGGCAGTGGCAGTGGGAATGGGAAGGGAGGAATAGGTTTGAAAGACAGTACTAAGGGAAGTATATTAGCTCCATTTAAAAATGTTTAATATTCTAGTCTGTCCTGGTATTTAATATCATGGATATATCATCTTTGTATTTGGTTTTCATGGTAATATATGTGAACAAATGTGAACCTGAAAGAGCCATTCCTTCAAAATGGATCCCAGGGGCCAACTGGACCTAAATTTAAAATAGAGCTTAGCCGGGCATGGTGGCGCATGCCTGTAGTCCCAGCTACTCGGGAGGCTGAGACAGTAGGATCGCTCGAGCCCAGGAGTTTGAGGTTGCTGTGAGCTTAAGCTGACGTCACGGCACTCGCCCCAGGCAAGAGAGTGAGACTGTGTCTCAAAAAAAAAATAAATAAATAAAAAATAAAATAGAGCCAAACGGTCATTCACTGACTAGCGGTCACACACATATTCTGAGTTCTCTGAAAACCCTCACCTTTATCTTTGGGCCTTTCAGAGATCATCTGAACCAACCAATCAGAGCTCCTCTTTCTTGCCCAATTAGGGCTCAGCTGCATTAACCAATCTGAACTCAGCAAGTTTTAATTATTCATTTGCATAAACGGACCTGATTGGGACCCTGGGCTGGAAATTTTGCTATAATACCTGAGCCCTCCCTTTGTTCTCCGAATGTACCTTTGCACCTTCGTTTTTTTACATTGGAGTGAGTTTTTTGTTTTATGTTTTTGTTTTTTGTTTTTTTACTGTAGTAGGTTTTGAGCTTTTAGCAACTTAAAGAACAGCATTTGAAAAGGGGGTACCTTATAGCTAAAACAGGAGATTGCAGATCGGTATATGTAAAAAGGTGATATAAATCTTCCTGGCCACCTCAGTCCTAAGAAAATCTCTTAATTTGGAAAATAGTGTTCATCTGTTAATCTTCATGAGCGGTATTGGATTGGATCTTCTACAGCTGAATTTGCTTGAGGTCTCCACTTGGGAGTTCAGTGGTCTGGAAATGGAAGAATAACGCAAAATAACTTTGTTAATGGAGCCCAGGTTGGGAAGAATTGGAACTCCAAATCCCACTAAGGCAGGTTTATCTAGTTCTCCTGCATTTAACCCTTTCTTTGACTATCTATAGAGAACATTCTCTAGCAGAGAAGGCATGTGTTCTTCACTCAACTTTTCAAATCCCCTACCTCAGAGGTCTATACTTAGCAAATACTCCACACTTAGCATCAGAGGAAAAGATAATGCTCTCTTTTAAAAAAAATTTTGGTGTAACCTTAAATCTTCAGATGATACCTAAGAACAAGGTAAAATAGAATATATGCATTTATGAAACAGACACATATATGAACATGTATATATGTATACACTAATATGTGTGGACTAATATGTAAGGCATTTTTCTGGGAAAGCAAAGATAAAAACTATCTCTCATGGAATTTGCATTGTTAGAAAAAGCAAGCTGCAGGAAAGTTATGTATAGCACGATCCTATTTCAGTTTTTAAAAAAAGTGTACATATGTGTGTTTGTGCATGCATGTGAATCTATCTTCCTTGGGATTCATTTAGCTGCTTGGGTAAAATATGTCTTTTATCTGTTGTGGAAAATTCTCATACGTTATGTTTTCTTTTTCTATCTTTTATTTCAAAATGGTTATAGAATTACAGGAAATTGCAAGGATAGTACAAAGAGATGGCTTTTGTAACCATTTCTCCCAATGGTTACATTTTACATAACTTTAGTGGCAAAACTAGGAAATTGGCATTGGTGGGGGGGCGTAGTTCTAGGCCATTTTATCAGATGTGTAGATTTCCTGTAAACCATCACAATCAAATGCAGAATTGTTCCATCACCATAAAGATCTCCTTTGTGTTACCCCTTTATAGCCACTCCCCCATCACTATCCTTAATCTCTGGCAACTACTAATCTGTTAAAAAATGTTTTACATTTGTGAATGTTTCACGATTGGATCCATACAGTATGTATCCTTTCGAGATTGTTTTTTTTTACTCGGCAAGTTGACTTTGAGGTCCATTCAAGCTGTTGTGTATACCAATACTTCCTTTTCATTCCTGAGTAGTCGTCTATGGTTGGATATCACATAGTTCGTTTAGCAGTTCACCTACTGTGGGACATTTTGGTTGTTGCCATTTCTTAACTATTACAAATAAAACTACATGGACATTTGTGTACAGGTTTTTGTGTAAATGTAAATTTTAATTTCTGTAACATAAATGCCGTGGAGTGTGATTGGTGGACTGTATGGTAAGTGACTGTTTAGTTTTTTGAGGAAATGCCAAGCTAATTTTCAGACCGGCTGCACCATTTTACATCCACATCAGCAATGTATGAAATACCCAGTTTCCTTACATTTTCACCCGCATTTGGTATGTTCAGTATTTTTTATTTTACCGTTCTAATAGATGTATGTTGATATTTCATCTTGGTCTTAATTTGCATTTTCCTAATAACTAGTGATGTTGAACATCTTCATGTGTTTGTTTGCCATCTGCATGTCTTTTTTGTAAAGTATCTGTTCAAATTTTTGCTCATTTTTGAACTGGATTTTTATTTTATTTCTGAGATTTAAGAGTTCTTTATATGTTTTGGATTGTCTTTGCCCTGTTATCTTTTCTTTCTTATCTATCCTCCACATCGTTTTACTTTTCTTTCCTATTTTCCATTTCTTTGTCTCCCTGAGCTGCATTGTTAATATTATCTTCAGATCTACTTTCTATTTCACTGATTTTGTTTTCAGCAGTACTTAAGCTACTGATAAACACATCCAGTAAGTTTTTAATTCTATTATTATGTTTTTCATTTCCAGAAGTACTACTTCATTCTGTTTGATATTTTCTTGTTGTTCTATATAGTTCCTGGTTTCCTCCACATATTTTCAAACTTGTGTATGTCTTTAAATATATCGATCATGATCATTTTATAGTCTATGTGTGATAATTTTATTATATGAAGTCTCTGTGGGTCTTTCTCTACCATCTGTAGTTTCTTTTACAATTGTTTGCAAATCAATGATTTAAAAAATATTATAAAAATAAAACATAGATAAAGAAAAACACACAAAACAAATGTATGGCTAATGAATTATTATAAAGCAAACTCTATTGTTACTTACGCCTAGGTCTAGAAGTTGAACTTCGACAGTCACCCTCCATGTGCCCCATCTCAATCCCAATCAGAAACTTTCAAAATTGCTCATCAAATCGTAGACACAACTATAGACAAATTCATTTCCTCTGTCTTGCAAGTGTTTCAAACTCTAGAAATCCGTAGGATCCCAGATGATCACAACTGATTGAACTGAGTCCTTGGAAACACGTACAAAATCAACTACAGCAGGAAATGAAATGATTGGCTCATTAGAAAAACAGAAAGGGATTGGGCAAAAAGCATGAAAGAGAGCACATAATCTCTCTTTTGGCTCTGGTACAATTTCTTCTCTTTAACTATAGAGAAGGAACAGAGGCTGTCTGACCATACTTCCCATTTGAGCCTCTCCTCGCTTTAAATGTGATGCTCAAAGATCTCGATTTATGACCCCAGAGGTATCAACCAGCACATACTATCAAGCTCTCTGAAGGACTGAAGAATGCATCTTGCAAAGCTCCTTTTATAACTATAACTGGATATTTCACTATCATAATACAAAATTTTCATGGAGTATTATTGTGTTTCATCATCCTTATTAATACAGTATTAAGTTTACAAAATTACCTATCCTCTTCCCCAAATGTTTTGTTTAACACTGTGTGTTTAATTTCTGTATCAGACAGCTGTGATGCCACATGTTGGGGCCCTGCTGAGTCGGGAAATTATACATTTGACGATTATGAAATTGGGCTTGATTGATTTAATCACTGTAATCATTGGCATTGTGCAGATATGCAACTAGGAGGTTTTCATTCCAACAATTATGCATGATGAAGTCATGTTATGTGGGCAGCTCATCCCTGTGTTTATTTCTGTCTAAATGGGAAGGACAACAAAGAGTGAGGCATGATCCAAGGTACAGCACTGCTGGGTGAACCCACATTATGCAGCCAGGGAAAGAATAAGGTCAACTACTGAGCATAATGAAGTCTCTGCACTGTACCTGGCTCTTTCGGAACTTGGCCATGCAAAGAATTTGTATCTAATTAAATATATATTTATGCCATTATCCTTCAAAGAGGATTAAAAGGCAGAGTATCTGGCACATAGTAAGAGCTTTATAGATACTCATTTCTTTCTCCATAACAAGTCCTTCAAGGGAGTGTCGGGAGCTGTGGAGGGGGGAGCTACTTCAAACCCATCACTCTCTCGTAACAACCCTCAATATCCTGGAGGCAGGGAGGACAGGACAAGAATGTCTTCCTCCCCCTTGGCTCTATAAATTGATTTGAGTTACTGACCAGACAAGGGAGCGTCTTCCCACTGGGAAGTGGTACATAATTAGGAGGGCTAGTCAGTCAATCTTTGAAGAAGGCTTGGAAGAAGGTCAACAGGGCCTACCCCATTCTTATCATTACGGAACTTCAGAATCTGGGGAAGGAGCATGCTGTGGCTTGAGAAATCATGTGAGTCACTTCCACAGAGCTCTGCGGGTGTGGACTGGAAGGAGGCTGTGTGTGGATGTGTGGAAGTGGGAAATAAGAAGGATTTTGGGTGGAAGTTTGGTCCAAGATATTGTTCAAGTGCAGTATAAAAGATAAAGACACGTTGTCCACGGCCATCCCACAAAGAATCACAGTGTGGTAGAAGGAAGCAGGACCTTGGGACCATCTGCTCCAGTTCTTTCATTTTGCTGATGAGGAAACTGAGCCCTGGCAAGAGTGATCAAGATCACATAGCTGTGAGAAACCAAGTGGTCCCTACAACTCAGGCCCCCTGACACGCCCTGAGCACCCTTCCCACGAGACTCACTCACTGTCCCTGAGAAATCTGAGAATCTGTTTATAACACATCATTAGTCTCTCTTGTAACTGGCACAAAGCTTCCATCAGGGCAGAAGTTATAGGATGAATTAAAGAATGTATTAGTTGTTTTCCTGTGTGATAATACATGATCTAATTTAATCCTCAAAGTGGCCCTAAAAGGTAGGTGTTCTCAATGTTTTCTTTTGTGGACAAGGAAATTGAGTGTAAGAAATTATATAACTTAGAGATTAAGTGGCTGGGACTTGAATTGTGGCTGGAGCCCAGGTCTTCAGACCCCAGACCCTGGGCGACATGTCCTGGCTGCAAGATCCCAACCCTATATGCGGTTAACTTTCTCATGTTAGGCTGTGACCCCTTGACACTATCTTTCAAATGAGAACTTGATTGCCTTTCATACATGTAACAATGAGTTGAGCCACTGCTGCTACTAAGAGGGCGGATAGAGCCTCTCTGCTTGGGGAAGCATCTTCGGGGGGTATTTTCAGTGTCTGCTCCTGACAGTGTCGCGCCCCACTGAGTGGAAGCACTGTCTACATCCAGCCTCCGCTTAGAGGATCTGCAGATGAGAACTTGAGTCAAACCCTGTGCTTTCCACCAGCCAGTGGTTCTCAGCTGGGACAATTTTGCTCCCCAGGGAACATCTGGCAATGTCTGGAGGCATTTTCCACTGTCAAAAATTGGGGAGCAGGAGGATGAGACGTTGCTATTGGCATCTTGTAGGAAGAGGCCAGGGATGCTGCTAAACAGAGTCTGGATTGGGGTGAGGCACCTAGGGTGAGTGATTTTAGGAGGATTTAAGTGATTTTCAGAGTCGTGAAAATTCCAAAGCTACATTTGCAGTACTCTGAGGGTGAGCGCTCCTTAAATTGTGTGCCCTAGCTGCCTGCCGGCCTCACCCCAGTCTGCTGCTGCTAAATATCCTACAATGCACAGTACAGCCTCCAGCAACAAAGAATTACACAGCCCAAAATGTCAATGGAAACCCTGCACTACATCGCGGTGTCGGTTGCCTGAACTATATTGAACTGGCTACACTTTCCAGGCACTGTGCCTTTGACAACTGGCTCCTCTGCAGGTGACTGGTTTAATCAGCTCATTTGCTTCCCCTGTCTTTTCATTACCTTCTGCCACTGTCCTGTCATTAGACAAGCTGTACAAAGTGCTTGTGGGAGGGCCATTAGGTACTCACTCTAGGGCAGTGTTTCTCAAATGTTAGCTTTCAGCACAATCACCTGGAGGACTTGTTAAACCACAGCTCTCTGGGCCCACCCCCGTGTTTCTGACTCAGTAGGACTGGACTAGAACCTGGGACTTTGCATTTTGCATATGCTCACACGCAATGCTATTACTGCTAGTTTAGATGAGAACCACTGTTCTTTGGCCTAGTTATTCAGAGTGGTCCAAGGATCACTTGGGAGATTGTGAGAAATGTAGTCTCAGGCCCATCTCTCCTCCGTGGGTGAGAATCAGAATTTGCCATTTAACAGGATCCTGGGGTGATTCATGTGCATGTTAAATTTTGAGGAGCTGGGCTCTAAACCAGTGGTTCTCCATTCCGGTTACATATTAGGATAACCGGAGGAAGCTCTTTGACTTACTGAGTTGAAGAACTTTTTACTCACTTATTCTTCATGGGGAAAGCACTTTCACGAGCCTCTTGTTGGGATGGGATGTGAGACCCTAAGTGCACACTTGAATTGCCAAGGGGCCCATTAAGCCACTAGGCTGCCGTCTAAGGTGAGTGAGCCCTGGTGACCAGTGCCAGCACCCAGAACAGGTTTGGCTGACAAAGCTCTTTCTGATTGGTCCTGCTGAGCTCACGGTGTCTCAGAACCTTTATACCCGATGCTCTCCTCCCCTCATCTTCACCTGGCTGATACTTCATTGATATTTCAGTCTCAGCCAGATGCTACCTCCTGGAGACAACTTCCCATAGCCCCTCCCACCCATCCAGAACAGTGTGCTCTCTCTCTCTCTCTCTCTCTCTCTCTCTCCCTCTCTCCTTCTCTCTATCCCACTGCCCTGTTTTATCTTCTTGAAGAACTCTTTCCTCCTCCTATATGAAATTGTCCATTGGTTTACGTGTTTGTCATCTGCCTTATCTACCACAGGACCTTGTGTGTCTATTCACTGCTCTCTCCCCAGTGCCTAGAGCCTTGCCCCACATAGTAGGTGCTCAATAAGTATTTGCTGATTAAACGAAGTATTAATAAATTAGTTTGGAGATAGGTTTTGGGACAGGCAAAATTCAAATGTTCTTTATAGGAGAGGCAAGAGGACTTTGAAGTACCTGGTGGGAAGTCTGGAAGAACAAGGGACCATGAAAAACAGACGTCCAATTTGGATTTTCACCTTGTGAGCTATGTGTTATGTACCCCTTACGCTTTCTCCCCCAAAAAGTCTTCAGGGAAGTCTACATCACTTAATGATAATTTGGAGGGGGTACAGGAGAGGGTTATTTAGGGGAAACTTAAAGAGGTTCTGAATTCTGCATACAGGTTGGTACGGGGCTGAAAATGGAAGGGGCAGGTTTTAGCAAGCAAGAGTAAGAACAAGGGAGGGTCCACAGCTAGGTGACTTCAAATACAATTTCCTGTGCCTTCTCTCGCCCTAGCCTGCTGAGTGGGAGTCTCCGGGGAAGGAGCCTGAGAATATATGTAACTAAATGCTTTATTGGTGATCTGTGGGGAATTCCAGGTCAATCAGATTACAGCCTCCAGGTTCACATGAATAACATCCCGGTGTATTGAGAGCGTAGGAAGGGCCACCAGGGTGGGGCAGGGAAAAAGGTAGACATTCTGAAACCAGGGAAGTGTCATGCTGATTTTCAATGCAGGGCAAAAAAGGGAAATTTCAATTGCATTTATGTTGTTATTGTCTAGTGGTTAAGAGTCTGCACGCAGTAGTCAAATGGCCTGGGTTTGAATTCTGGTGTCAATATCGATGAGCTGTGTGATCTTGGGAAAATTACTTACTGATAACTTCTCTAAACCCCAGTTTCCCCATCTGAAATGGGGATAATGACAGTAGTCACCTTATTGTGCTAGTGTGCATGTTTAAATGAGATAATCCATGCAAAGTATCTAGAACAATGCCTAGAACATGGTCAAGGCTAGCTATGACATTATTATTATTATTATTACTATCGCGGTGGTGGTGGTGGTTGAATAAAATACTGAAGTGGACTGCTAAAGGGGTGATGCATAGGGACTTAGAAGAGTAAGCAAAGACCACTAGAGGGGAGGAGGGGACTCACCATATCTAATAGCAGTTTCAGCATAGACTCCTTCCATTCAGAGTGAACACTGGCCACAAGCCAACCTGCCATCCCTGCTTTATTTGCCAGGGAGACTTAGATCAGGGTGACATGTTGTCTCTGGATTTAGCAAGGCAGTGACAAGCAATTTTAGGATATCCCATGGACAAGATGGAGACATAGGTGCTGGCTCTAGGATGAATGAGAAGATTGTGACTAACTAGCTGAATGCCTACCTGGTGGGAGTCCTCTGCCAGCCTGCTGGACTCTTTCCTATCACGGCCCTTTCAAAATTTCGATCAGTGGTTTAGGATAGGTGTTTTGCAAATTTATTTTTGGCACTAATATTTTTCTTCCTATGCATTGTTAATAGAAAGCCCAGGATACAAAACAGACGAAAGCAGAGCTGCTCTGATTAAAGGGTTGGATGACAAGAGCACCCTTCATCTTCTGAAGCAGTTATGGAACCTTTAGGGCTCTGTGGTTTGAAAACGTCAAAGCTAGATGGAACCACGGAGGCCACACTAGCCAGAATTACAGCTAGAAATGCTGGCGGGCTGTGACTTGTTGGGCTGCGTGCACAGTGTGCACTGGGCTCCAAAGCCAAGGAGGCAGTGTGGCCCAACACCTGAGAGCTTGGCCTTGAGAGTCAGCAAATGTGGGTGTGTCTTTGAGCAAGTTTATGAACCCTTCCAAGTCTCAAATTCTTCAACTATAACATGAGGGGAGTAATTGTACCTACCTCATAGGGTGTTTGTGTGATTCAAAATGGAAAAATGAACTTAGAGCTTTTGACATATTGTTATTAATATTATTATCACTAATCATCTTTACTTGATAGAGACAAATTCAGCAAGATGACATTGATCAGGGTAAATATAAAATTTTATATCTGAATCCTACAAAGATATGCAGAAATACAAAGATGGGGTTTATTAGCAGTTTATGTAGGAAAAAAGTGTAGGCATTTTAGGTGACAATGAAACTCTGTGTAGAAGTCAACCATATGTAGTCAGCAACAGTGACAAAACAGGGCTAATGCAATTCTAACCTGCATAATCTAGAAAATTTCCACCTGACTTATTCCTGGTCAGTTTACACCTCCCACCATGGGAGTCACACTCTCATAGGGAAATAAAGGAATTAGACCACTCAGAGAAGATTGGTGAAGGCCCTGTATGGAACCATAATGTTAGAAGAACAGCTGGAGGCATTATGATATTTATGCTAAAGAAGAGATGTCTCAGAGGAGGGTAACACGACAGAGGTTTTCAGATATGTGAGTAGACTTCAGGGGTTTTATAGTGTCTCAAAGGCCTCATGGAGTAGAACTAGGAGGTAGAAGCTTCAGAGAGGTAGATTTAAGCTCTATATAACAAAAACTCTCCAGAAATAAAGTTCTTTGTTCAGCAATACTATGGTTGCCTTGGGGGTTAATAAATTCCCTGTCACTGGATGTCTGCATAATTTGGCAGGGTATGTTACAGAAGGAACTCATGGGTGGTTAGGGCTGGATAATTTTTAAAAGCTTTTCCACCCTTGAAAAATCTGTTTTACTAATAAATTATGAAATGCTGAGTAATGACTTTATGGGTGGAGACAGGGCTAGGATTTCTTTATAGAAAACGTCTGTTAATGTGAATCCCAGACCATTCCCCATGCTGGAGACAGCCTTGCCCACTGCTGAGCAACACAGGCGCATCCCAGCTCTTTTGTCTCTTTCCTTTACTTTATTTGAAAATAAAGTAATGGAAAGAGAGGGAAGAAGGAAGGAAGGAAAGAAAGAAGGATGGAGGTAGGTAGGAAGGAAGGAAAGAAAGCAGGGAGGGAGGAAAAAAGAAAACATCTGTCAATATATATTCATTATATCTGAATAGACATCTCTCCAAAGAAGATATTTAAATAGCCAATTAGCACATGAAAAGATATTCAATATCATTAGTCATCAGGGAAATGGAAATCAAAACTCAAGATAATACTTCACGCCCACCAGGATGGCTGTAACAAACATACTGACAATAACAAGCGTTGAGGAAGATGTGGAGAGATTGGAACTCACATTGCTGGTGGGAAGGTAAAATGGTGCGGCAGCCTTGGAAAACCATTTGGCAATTCCTCAAAAGTTACCATAGGACTTAGCAATTCCATTCCAAGGTATCTACCCCGGCAGGTGTGGCGAACCTGTGGCCATCCGATTTCAAGATTGGTCTTTTTTAAGCACCAAAGGAGGTAAGAAAAGCTTCATCTTTCTCTGCTGCACCCCTTTTACTAAAGGATTTGTTCTGTAAAATACGGATTCAGTCAAAAGGCCGCAGGTAAGGCCACAGGTTTCCTACCCCTGCAAGAGAAATGAAAAACGTCTGTCCACACAAAAACTTGTACATGAATAATGCTGCTACCCAAAATCTTGTAGCAGCATTATTCATAATAGCCAAAAAAAAGAAAAGAGGAACAACTCAAATGTCCATCAACTGATGAATGGATATATAAAGTGCGGTATAGTCATGCAGTGCAAGCGTATTTGGCAATAAAAAGGAAAGAAGTACTGATATATGCTACAGCATAGATAAACCTTCAAAATATTACATTAAGTGAAGGAAGCCAGTCACAAAAGACTACCTATTGTATGATTCTATTGAAACGTAAAGAATAAGCAAATCTATAGACAGAAAGTAGATGAGTGGTTTCCAGGGGCTGGGGAGAAAGGGGAGTGGGAAGTGACTGCTAATAGGTATAAGATTTCTTTTTGGGGGTAATGAAAATATGCTAAAATTGATTGTGGTGATAGTTGTACAACTGTGAATATACTAAAAACCATTGAATTATACACTTTAAATTGGTGGATTGTATGATATGTAAATTAAATCTCGACAAAGCTAAAATAAATCAATAAATCTCTATCTATCTTCATTTGGAAATTCCACCAAACTACTAACTTTTAACTGTGACAGTCTAACTAAACATAAAGAATTTAGAGATATTTACAGCAAGTATAACAAAGGATGGGAAATATCCTTTAATAAATAACTCTTCCAAATAAAATAAATGAATATAAATAAATAAAAAGATGAACAGCACAGTACAAAACTGGGCAAAGGACACAACATGCAGGAGAAGCACAGATGAACAGAAAATTCACGGAAGTGTGGGGGTGTGGGGGAAAAGGGGAAATATTGGTCAGAAGGTACAAATCTTCAGTTATAAGATGAATAAGTACTGGAGACCTAATGTACAGCATGGCGACTGCACTTAATAATATAGTGTAAGCCAGGCTACAATATAATCACAATATATTACAATATAATGATATATTGTAATCTTAGGTACTGCAGAGACTGAGTTGGAGGACTGTTTGAGCCCAGGAGTTCAAGGCCAGCCTGGGCAACACAGTGAGACCCCTATCTCTGAAATAATAATAAGACTGTATTGTATAATTTGAAATTTGATAAGAGAGTAGATCTCAAATGTTCTAACCACAAAAAACAGTAACTATGTGAGGTGATGAATATGCAAATTAACTTGATTGTGGTAATAATTTTACAATGTATACATATATCAAAACACCATATTATATGCCCTAAATATATATAATTTTTATTTGTCAATCAATAAAGCTGGAAAAAAAATTTCTGGAGATTGGTTGGTTGCATAACAATATGAATATACTTAACACTACTGAACGGTTCACTTAAAAATTGTTAAGATGGTAAATTTCATGTTATGTGTATTTTGCCACAGTTAAAAATTTGGAAAAAGAAATGAAAGAAAAGCAGAAAATTCATTAATAGCTAAAGAAATGCTTTTGGAAGGGTTAATTGGTCCAGCCTTTTTGGAGGTCAAATTGGCAATATGCTAAAAGAATCTCAAAAATATTCATCCTGCAATAATTTTACATCTAAAAAATAACAAGGAAACAAAGAATATGTACAAACATACTCACTATGGCATTACTTATAATGACAAAAATAATTGCTGACAACCAAATGTATGACAACAAGGAAATAGTTATATGTATTATAGTACATATATACTTTGATATATTGTGTAACCATTTAAATTATGTTTTTAAAGATGACTAAATTATACTAGAAAATACAATGTTAAGAAAAAATAATTTAAAACCCACTGCATATACTGTATTTAGTGTGGTACCAATTTTGTGGCAAATAAGCCATATATATCGATTAAAAGAAAATACACTAAAAAGCATGGCAGGATTACCAATGTTTTCAATTTTTTTCTTGAAACTTCTCTGAGTATTCTAAAAGGTCTGCAACAAATATGTATCCTCCCTTTTTTTGGCATGCCTTTGTAATCATAATAAAGGTAAATGTTTAATTTAAAACAAAGAAAATCGGAACACAGACCACCTTCATTCTCATGTAAGAGCTGGTTCTGATACATTAAAGGAAATCGAGATCAAATATTTGTCTCCAATATTGAAATAAAGCATAGTAGTTTCACAGTTTATTATTCAAATACAAGAAAACTCAGCAGAATCATATGTTTCATGTGCTAATTAATGAAATATTTACATTTTCTAGTTTTGATAAAAATCTGAAGGAGCAAGTTTGGGCACTGGCACATCATTGGGAGGGTAGCTATTGCTCCTGCGAAAGGCTGCCCTGATTTTTTGCTGGTTTCTGGAAACATCTTTGCTCTTGAAAGCCTAACCATTCAGTATGTAAGCATTTTGAGAGCTAAAGTCATCCGCGTTTCAAAAAAGTTAGAAGTGTTTATTCATCTGCTAGGAAGCTTTCCTCCCCACCCCCATGTATTAATCTGAAGAGTGTCATCAGCAGTGGATTTTGGGTGGCCAGCCTGAACGTCAGCCAAAACCTCACTGACATATGGATAGCATAAGGGCAGTCAGGGCTGGCTGTTTATTTTGAAATGAGCCCATGAAGGGAAAGCAGCACTCAAGTCTGTTAAGCTGTGAGAATCGAAGCTTTGCTGCAACTGCCAAGAAGATATAAGATGTAAACTGAGGTTTTGCTATCTTATTAGGATAAGAAGACCTTTTAAAGTGAAAACTGCTTTGAAAACAACTGTATTGCCCAAATATGACTCTAGTGTGAGTGAATCTTTCCCCTTCTGTGTGCTTTGTTTTTCAGGCCAGCTTATTGCAGTTTCAGAAATATTTTTGTTCAGCCGAAAGCTGCCACCTGCATGGTTTTAAGCATATCCCTTAACTTCTCTGAGCCTGAATTTCCTCATTTTCAATATGAGGGTGTTTTCAATTTTGAAATTTTATAATTCGCTGAAACCACCACTTTTATTCATACCCTCCCCACACGTGAATATATGAATATACATTGCTTTAAAGAACTAGCTTAGAGTCAGGTTTTTTCTTTTTTTTGAGACACTCTATCCCCCTGGGCTAGAGTACAGTGGTGTCATCACAGCTCACTGCAAACTCCTGGGCTCAAGCAATCCTCCTGCCTCAGCCTCCCAACTAGCCGGGACTATAGGCGCATGCCACCACGCCTGGCTAATTTTTCTATTTTTTGTAAAGACGGGGGTCTCACTATATTGCTCAGGCTGGTCTTGAACTCCTAGCCTGAAGCAATCCTCCAGCCTCAGCCTCCCAAAGTGCTAGGATTACAGGTATGAGCCACCGTGCTTGGCCTGAATTAGGGTCTTACTTATACCAAAGATCTTCTCAGATTTTAAAAGTCAATTGGCTCAACCAAATGGCCATGAAAAAGTGGCTCCTTCCCTCCCCATCCTCCATGTATGTCCTCACACCAGATAGTACAGTCTCTGAAATCCCCCCTTCAGAGATTTATTATTTAGGGTCAAATTTGATCCATGTGCTGTCACTAATGCTGCACAGGCAATGAAGTTTGGGAGTATGTGCTCTGGGATCAGACTACCTGCATTCAAATCCTAAATTCCACTTAGCTCTGTGACCTTGGGCAGGATATTTAATCACTCTTTTCTTTAGTGTTCTTATCCATAGAATGAGATAAGTATCAGTACCTTTTTCATAGGGTGGTTGTAAGAATTAAATGGATAACATGTGAATTCTCAATGAATGTTCATCATTATTTCTTCCGGCGGGAGAATTTCAGAGTGATGTGAGCATCTCAGAACCAGATGTGAAAAGGTCCCAGAATGGAAATGGTGATGTAATGAAGCTGACATAAACCTTACCACTGGATACATTTGCTCAGGCCTGAGGTGCATGCTATTGAGATTTATATATTTTTGGAGAAAGGTTTAATATGATTTTCTCTATTTCATGAACTAGTTCCTTCCCGTGCCCAACTCCCTTTTATAATTGACCTCAACATTTTCTATCACTCCTTATGGGATAATTAGAAACAATGGGTTCAATTTTCCTCTTTCAGCAGCTATGCCTCCTATCGAGAGGTTGCAAAGATCCTCTCTCTTTCCTACTCCCACACTATTCCGGGGTGAACCAAGGACCACAGAGGGAACATGCAACGGTGGGCTAGTTTGAAATGATATAGAAATTTTTCTTTTTTTTTTTTTGCTGTTTTTTCAGCCCTAACATGACATTCCTTTCCTTGTTTATAAAAGTCACACTGTACATTGACTGTCCTATGGGAGAGGCCATGCCGTCTTCCATCCAAGTCACCACCAGGCAGAAATATGTCTCCTGCAAACGTGACACAGACAGCCTCCCCTTTTGAAAAGGTCCTGATAGCATTAATATGAATGGATCTTGTTCTTTGTGCTGTAACCAACTATCTGGAGATTTAAAAAAAAAGACTTGCACAGAATTCTGGGCAAGAATGATTAATGCGAGTTGATGGGAAGCCTCCAGTTCTGCTTTGCTGGGGAAAGGAAAGGCCAGCTCTCACGACTTCCTCCATACCATGTTGGGACCCAGAGCCAAAGAAACGGTCCGTCTGTCATTCATAGGATAAGTTTTAATTTGGAAAATTATAAGTGTAGTTTGAACACTGGAAGCCAGTTGGTGGTATAGCACGATGATTAAAAGCACAGGTTTTAAAACTGACAAACCTGGGTTCAAATTTCCATTTAGCCACTTACTAGCTTTGTAAGTAACCTGTCTCTTAGCTATACTTTCCTCCTTTGTAAGATGGGAGTAGAAATACATGCCTCACAGAAATTAAAAGAAGTTATGTAAGTAAGGCATCTGACATATAGTAGGAACTCAATAAATAATATTGCTGTTGGTTGGCTAGTGACTATATTTTTGACCACTAAATGTGGCCCTGGAGGTAGGGGAGCAAGTACAAGAGGAATAGCCCACACTTACATAAAGAAGTGCACCCCAGGTTAAACCCCTCTGCCAGGTCACACTAGAGAACCCCGTCTCAGATAGGCTCCTTGGCCTTGAATATTTAACACAATCCAAGTCTTCTCTGCTATTCACAGTCTCAGCATTGTTGATCCTACAGCCATTGAGAAGCTGCTAAGAATCTCAGTAAACACCATGAATTACTTTGAATTACTTTCCCATTAGCTTTGTCCAAATTCAGAAATTCACAAAGCAAATAAAGCGCTTCCTAATTTATCTACCAGTATGATGTGAGTTAAGCCTATTATAGTGGGAAAACTTCCTTGGACATCCGTACACCTTTTACATGTTACCAATAGTGAGCAAAATCAGAACACCTAGCCATCTTCAATGAGCCCCAATGTAGTGTTTTACAAATCCATGCATTTTTATCTAAATGGATTTTTAAAAAGTAGCATTGTGTACTTCCTAATGTGAAAATAAGATCATGGCTAAGCCTATGGTTTCTCTCCCTTTTCTCCCCTGCCTCTAGCTACAGTCACAAGGGCAACTATGGTCTGTGAATTAGGGAGGCAGCTGGCCCCTCACAGCTATATGTAAAGTATGAATGAGGAGTGGCGGAGACACAGAGCTCTGTAACTCTCCAGGTGCACAGCAGCGCCTGCCCCATCCACACGTGCACGCAGGGATAAAGGCAAGGGAGTCGTGGAGTCCCGGGGTGGGGAGGGCGTTACAGGCATTGGCGCTTTGCTCCATTCCTTTAGCCTGTCTCCCTGTCCCAAACCCACCAGAGGCTTCCCTTGGCACGATGCAGCTGGGCTCTGGGGAGCTAATGAGGTGAGCTGGGAGCAAAGCAGAGAAGCAGAGAGACACCGGGCAGGAATTGGGGGTGGAGAACAGCGCACATCCTTTCTCCTGCCCTCTGAATGAACACATTCATTCATTGTCCCAGTCTTCTATCTCAAATTCCTCTGCTTCGCTTCTCTGTGGGATAACTTTCTCCACTTCTGTAGGAGACACAAAAACAGGGGTGGGTCTCAAATAGTTGACATTCTTTTCTATTTTGCCACTGCCTTTGCTCTCCTCCATTTGAACAAAAGGGTGTAGAGTTTGGATGAAAACCAACAGGGCTATAAAGAATTTTATCTTTGGATAAGGCTTTCAATGGCTGCTTTCTATGTCCTGAGAGCCAGAGAGTTGCCTGGTGAGTAAGTAGAAAACACTTAACCCAAACAAATATTTTCCCAGGTTTCCTTCCCCATAGAACCACAGTGGATTCTAAAATGAAAACAGTCAGCATAAATGCTTGCTTACTCTGCACACTTTTTCTCCACTAAAGCAGAGGGAATTCTGAATTTAGGGGAGGAAAGAGATAAGGTTGAATGACAAAGTATGAAACCTAAGGGAGGGAAGGGCATTCTCTCTCCACCTCTAGGGAACATTTCCTTGCTTTGGCTTCCAGCTAACCAGCTGGGCCTTTCCTGAGCTAGCTGTGGTTGCAGAAGTAGGAGTATACATCTGTACTCAGTGGGCCCAGGGCTTCCTGGCCAGCCCTGCAACCCCAGTTAAGCCGGTGTCACATGCCCTCTAACCACAGTTAAGCCTGTGGTATGTTTGGCCTTTGTGGATAACGTTGTAGACTCTGGAGCCATATTGTCTGGGGTCTAACTTCTGCCTTTCCCACCTGTGCAAGCCTGGGCAAGTCACTTACCTCTCTGTTCCACCGTTTTGTCATCTACAAAACAGGGGTTATAGTAGCACCCACCTCAGAGGCTTGTTGAGAAGATTCAATGAGGTAATAATTGTAAGAGGTTTAGAAGGGTTTCTGGCATCTAGTAAATGCTCAATAAATGCTATTTTTATCTAAGCTCAAGGTAGCATAGCGAGGAAGGGGGCTCACCTTGCCCCTTGGCATTACTAAAGCAGAGAGTCTGGCAGGCCTTGCACAGACTCTGCGCTGGGCCTCAACTGTTTCACTCAGGAGGAAGGCACTGATGAAAACTGACCCTAATCCAGGGGATTTGCCTCAACAGCAACCTTTCAAAGATTAATAATGTTTAGCAATCTCTAACTTCCAGAAGATCTTTTTCTCTTAAGTAACAAAAGACACACATATTTGTGGTAAAAATTCATATAATTCTAAAGTATAGAAAACAAAAACCAAAAGCATTCCTCAACAAATCCCATTTTCCAAAGACTGCTAACAATTATTGGCTTTGTAACAAGAAAAAAAAAGAATAATAGCTTTGTTTGGTTGTTGCTACTTCCAGGATCCAAATTCTTTTAGTTCTGCTGTCTATTCAAACAAAATGAATTATTCAGTAGTTTGTGTGACTAAATGCAAATGAAACTAATGTAGCAAAGGTTTCTTTTTTAGTCCCATTTTTAGGTGACTGAGGTTGCCTTGTTATTTTTGTCCTAGTGAGATTCATTCTCTACTAATGTTGCATTTTGATAATCACATATTTCTGAGGCCAAGAGAGCTTATCATTTATGCAGGCACTGAATATTTATTAAGCAAATAAAATCTTTTTTTTTTTTTTTGCATTTGAGTCTGAAGACTTGCTTACTGTGTGACTTCCTAAGAATCAAATAAAGTAGTTGGCTGATGTTCCTGTGTTTCTCTACTTACATAATCAGTACAATATATTAGTTTGTCAGGCGGTCATAATAAGGTCCTAATAAGTATAAAATACTGCCATTAAAAAATAGTTAATATTGAGAAAATAAAAACAGCTCAGAGCAGTCTGAGTTATGTGAGGTATGCAAAACTTATCAGGCCAGAGAGACAGAGCATGAGACTTCAGTCACGTTGTACCCTCCATGTCTGGGGGCAATTGTTTAAAGGCATTTCGTTCTTTCTTTTCTTCTCTGTAGTTTCCTAACTAGCTACCTCACCCATTATCTTCATGTTCCTGGAATTCGTGTTACAAAGAATAATGTATATAGCCGGTCAGTAGCTTATTGGAGCATATATTCCGGGCAACCGGAATCTAGGCTCTTGGGTTGTTGCAGTCCTCAAATTTGGCCCAAATAAACCTTCTACTTTATTAATTTTGCCTCAGTTTTTTTCCTTTAGGTTGACTAAAGGAAACACACATATTTATATAGATGGCCTCACTGCTGAGGCTGTGTTTCCAGAACTGCTTCATCTTTTTAAACAACTTTATTGAGGTATAATCGACTAATTGTAATATATGTATTAAAATAAAGCAAATATGCTCATAGGTTTGGAATCTGTTCTAATTATGGCAAAGACAGCTGGTTGTCCCCTAATACCTGTGCTTCCCTTATCCCTTAATATTAAAACCCTGCGTATTAGCTGAGCACCTAACTGCCTGGAATAGACTATACTTTTCTGATCCTCTTTGCTGCTAGGAGAGGCCATGGTCAAGTTCTGTCCAATGGGATACAAGCAGAAATCTTATGTGTGACTTCTGAGAAGTGTCCCTAAAAGGTGGGGCACACCCTTTGTTGGTCTTCCTCCTTTCTGCTGGCTAGAGCGAGGATGCGATAGTTATAACCCAGGTGGCCCTCCCGGACCATGTGGAAGAAGCCACGCATGGACAACAATGCATGACAACATGGAAGGAGCCCCAGACTGTGACGTCTTAGAGCACCAGATCAGCCCTGCACCATTTACTTCTAGCCTTTTTATAAATGAGAGAGAAAAAGAAAGAAATTTCTACATTTTGTTGGTCTTCTGTTTTCTAACATGCATAGCTAGGCCTAATCCTAACTGGTACATTAGACAAATTACAATGTTCTAATCTACAAAACTGGAATAATAATTCCTATTTTAAAGCATTGTGAGGACTAAGTGAGATAATTCATTTAAAGCACTTGGAGCTGGGCGTGTAGGTGAGTACCTGTAGTCCAGCTGTTTGGGACACTGAGGTGGGAGGATTGCTTGAGCCCAGGAGTTATAGACCAGCTGGGGCAATGTAGGAAGACCCCGTCTCTAAAAAAGGAAACAGAAAACCTAAAAAATACAAGCACTTGGCATTGTGTCTGGCCCTACAGTAAATGCTCAATAAAGTGTAAGCTTTAATTATTGTTATTATTTACATGAACTCATCCATGATTTAAGAAATAAAATCAGCCCAAGAGCTCAGAGGATGTTTTGTAGTAATAGGGGAAAGGAAGACCTCATGGTACCCCGGTGCCCTGGTACCCTGGTGCCTCAACAAGGAAGCCTGATTGGGCTTCCTCCTGCTGCTCTGTGCATCCCATCATTGCTGCTGGGGCTGGAACTGGAACCTTGAGAAGTCCTACCAGCCACGCTGCCACCTGCCAGATCAACTAAAGGGACACAACTCTCTGAACGGAATGAAAGAGCACTGAACTTGGAGTCCCCTTCTCAGGAAAGGCTCCCTATGCACAACACCTGGGATTGGCAACAGCCTTCTTTGTTGTGAACAATTCCAAATTGGAAGGATCTTAATTTTTTCCAGTTGGTTGTGGAGACGTAACAACCGCAAGGAAACAGCTTAAACTACTTAAACCATTATCCTCCTCTCAGTATTTTCAGCAGGGGCATTCATTTCATGGACACATTAGTCTTCAATTTAGTAAACGTGGCTGTGCTGGTTTAAAAGGATAGAAGGCAATTTTGCTGGGAGAACAGGGGCTAGTTGCTGCTTGGAATTCGAAAGCTTCCTCTCTACTAACACGGCCAGAAAATAGCCAGGAGCAGCTGCTCAGGTAAACTCCATGCTGAAAGGCAAGAGGTAGGACCAGGGACTCCATAGGCCAAGTGATTTTTTTTTTTAACCCTAAAATGAAAGAGAAGGCTGCAAAGTGATCAAAATCTCTTGACAATAGCAAGTTGTCAACTGGCCCTGAATATCTCAGCAGGAGCACATTGTTTCTGGAAATCCTAACCCATGTGGATTATAAACCTGAGAAAGGAAGGCAGTTACTTAGAGCATCCAGGCTGGCTTGTGCACCTCCAGCCCTGACGCGTTCTTCATTATGTGATGAAAGGGCCATCGACAAGACGACTTTGTAACCCTGCCCCCCTCACACTTTCCATTCAAGACAACTTGAGAATCAGAAGTAGGGTCTTCTGGGACCACTAGGCCCCTGGTTAACATAAATCCAATAACTGTCCTTAGGTCCTCGGAGAAGAAGTGCCCGGGCTGATGCAGAGGGCACTTGCAGATAGCTAACTGCCAACTAGTCTTACACTGATAGCAGTAAGTCAATCAGGGAAACTTCTAGTTTATTTCTATGATTTGGAGTGGCAGTTAACAGAATGAATGACAGAATCAACATCCGAGGGGTGCAGAAAGGCTGGAATAACATACTAAAAACGGCAAAATATAACAGCTACAGATGATAAAGTCCTGCATTGAGTTCCAGATATCAGTTGCATGAACAGAGGATGGGAAAAATCTTGATAATAATTCAATGTGGTAAAGACCTAGGGAAGCACTGTCCAAACCCTCTTCCAAAGGATTCTCTTTCAGAAGATTCACAGTGCGTGTTGCATGATATTAATTAATATTTTCCTGAGCACTTATTATATACTGGTCACTGTTATAAGGCCTTCATGTTTATTCACTCATTTAATCTTTATAACAACCCTCTGTGATAGGTACTATTATTATTATCCCAGTCTGTCTACGTGGAAACTGAAGCACAGAGTGATTAAGTAATCTGCCAATGTCACAGTTGGCAGAACTGGGATTTAAACCACTGTCCATACTCTTAACCACTGTGTCATAATGCTTCTTGGAAGCCTCATAAGAAACTGGTGTAACTTTGAATTAGAATTTCAAATACTTTTTTAAGCACCGAGGCACCCCAATTATGTCTGGTAGACTAGAGTTTCTTGAAACAATTTGGGAACTAGTGCTAAGCAGATTAGTTGACTCTAATAAAGACCAGAAAAAAGAAAAAAAAAATGATATAGTTGCCAGGAATAAAAAACAACAACAACACAGAAATAGTGCTGTTTGACAACGGAAGCAGCATTCTGTTCCAGAGATACAGACGTCCTATTGTGTGCCCTGTGCTTGCCTGACCTCACCTGCTCAGTGCTAGAGATCATGTTTTCACAGAAACCACAGATAATAAAGAATTTGAACATAACTATCATGTGAGGAATAGCTGGTATTGCTGGATACATATGGTCTGCAGAGGAAATGAGAAGACAGGATTAATTTCTTCAAATATGTAAAGGGCTTCCTTGTATTCCTTTAGAGGACAGAGGTGGGATCAACAGGCAAAAGTTACAAAGAAGCAAATGGCAGTTTAGGATTAAGGATTTTTTTTTTTTTAGGTCATAAAGAGATTTATTGAAAAAGTCAAACAAATTTATGTGCAGATGTCATATATATACAGTGGTTAATAGTGTTGCTTATCTTCTTGAAGCTCAGATGGAATAGTACACACCCGTGCACCCACCACCCCCCCCCACACACACAAGATTAAGGATTTATTTTCTAGAATATAATAGGCTGATTGTGAAGTCTTGAATGCCCAGCTCTCTGAGATGGCCAAGCAAGACTCGTGGCTGGCCAGACAGCTGTGGCATGGTAGAAAGGCCATGGTCAGAAGACCACATTCAAGTCCTGTTTCTGCCTCTGCTGGCTATGTGACTTACATTCTAGCCAGTCTCAGTTTCCTCAACAGTTAAATAGAGGTAAGGAAACATTTCATAGGGTTCTATAAACATTTCATAGGGTTCTAGGACAGAAAGAGATTTAATGATACAGTGACTAATGGGTAGCACTATGTGAAAAATTATTGTATGCAAAAGGAAGCCTCTAAGTATATACTACCAGAAAGGCTATCCCAGAGGTCAGGGAACGGAGAGGCTCATAGGCCAAATTAAAAGGCTCAAATCACATATTTGATTAAATCATTTTAAAACACACAAAGATATAACAGGAATAAGACAGAGTCCATCAATATGCTTGCAACAAGGTTACGAGTGAGGTAGAAGATCCAAGCTATATAAAACCTGGAATGTGCAGGGTTCACAGAGCAAAAACTGATACTAAGCTGCCAACAAACTGATTTCGTCCCTATGTATAAATGCCCTTGTCATTTAGTGGCAAGTATAGCATACACCTTATAGGATAAATCAGAAGGCCCCCGAGGTTTGTCAATGTCTCTTCACTGTTCACGGTATCATATCTAAACAGAAGATTCTATCCATACTGATAATGTTGATTAACACAACAAATTAACCAGACCTATCCTGACTTGTCATCAACAGATGGTTCCTGTTTTTCCCTCATACTTGTCTAAGAGCCTTCGCTACAAACTACAGCTCTAAAATTATGTGTTTTAGAAGAAGCGTTAAAGAATCTCAGTAACATATGGTACCTAACACCTGTCAGACTCCACCCAAGGACTGAATTGGGATTTTCAAGACTCTTTCAGTCCAGAAGTAGACTTTATGAAAGTGGAGCTTAACCCAAGATCAACAAAACAAGAACTAATTACCTAGGACTGAAATAACTGATTTGATTGTGATTTCTTAATCTTTATCTCTCAGTTGAACCCTTTTTTTTGTTGTTAGCATGGGGGTCTTCCAGCAAGGACTGGAAAACCTGCTAAACAAATTCTAAAAGAGCTATAACACTTGAACACAATTTTAATTGGTATCTTGTTCTTACTGACCCCTCAGATTTCAGAAAAATATGTTATAAAAGAGCTGGTAAATTGTCAAGGAAACTAAAAGGATAATGATTGTGTAAAAAAGATGTCATATATTGATTGATTTTACTACTTAGAATAGTAGTCAAATACTATGCAAAGTGCATTTACTAAGTTTCTTTACTTTTTGTTGTGATGTAGTTATTTGCCTAGGTTTAATACTCAACACCTTTTGTTGTATCTGTATAAATAAAACAGGCCAAGTACAACAAAACTTACTATATCAGGAATAAAATCATCAGTCTGGGTTTCTGAACATTTTCTTAAATGAAAAAGTTGGCTTATCCAAAAATGAATAATGTTTGTGGTCATATTGTACTATGTGCCTTGAGATCATAATGTGCTGAATGTGCTCAAAAAATAAAGATCTTAGCTTCTGGGCCTATCAAAGTACAAGACCAAATAACTTTAATAGGTGGATATAAACAAAAACATCACAGACAATGCTTCTGATGAGGATGAACAAAAGATAAATCAACAAGTAAGAAGCTGACACCAAAAGAGGAACTTTGACATTGCAGACAAGAGAGTTGATGACAAAGATGTGATTCCCGGATGCTTGGAGTTTCATATAGCCTCATGGTCGGGAGAAGCCACAACTGTGAGTCACACCCTGGGACTTCTGAAAAGAGTAGACTGATTGTACTAATTGATATGGGTGAATTGTTTAAAATATGCTGTTTCTAATTGAAAGCATTCCCACTTAGAACCGGAACTTGACAAGGCTGTCCTCTATCTCCATTTCTGTTCAACATAGTGCTCGAAATCCTCGCCACAGCAATTAGGCAAGAGAGGGGTATTAAGGGTGCCCAAATGGAGACAGATGAGATCAAACTCTCGCTCTTTGCCAATGATATGATATTATATCTAGAAAACCCCAAGGATTCATCCAAGAGATTCCTAGAATTGATAAATGAATTCAGCAAAGTCTCAGCATACAAAATCAACACACACAAATCTGTGGCATTCATACATGCCAATAACAGTCAAGCCGAAATTCCAATCAAAAATGCAATACCTTTTACAATAGCCTCAAAGAAAATTAAATATCTAGGAATATATTTAATGAAAGATGTGAGAGACTTACACAGGGAGAACTACAAAACACTAAAAAAAGAAATTGTAGAAGATATAAACAGATGGAAAAACCTACCTTGCTCATGGATTGGTAGAATCAATATCGTTAAAATGTCCATACTACCTAAAGTGATCTACAGAATTAATGCAATCCCTATCAAAATCCCATCATCGTTCTTTACAGATCTGGAAAAAATAATTCTACACTTTGTACGGAACCAGAAAAGACCTCGTATAGCCAAAGCAATCTTAAGTAAAAAGAACAAACTGGGAGCTATCAGTCTATCAGACTTCAAGCTGTACTACCAGGCTATAGTAACTAAAACCGCATGGTACTGGCACAAGAACAGAGACATTGACCTCTGGAACAGGACTGAGAATCCAGAGATGAAACCATTTGCATATGGTAATCTAATCTTTGACAAAGCTGACAAAAATATACACTGGGGAAAAGAATCTCTTTTCAAGAAATGGTGCTGGGAAAACTGGATAGCTACATGCAGAAGAATGAACCTAGATCCCCACCTCTCACCTCTCACAAAAATCAATTCAAGGTGGATAACAGACTTAAACCTGAGGCATGAAACCTTAAGAATTCTAAAAGAAGATGTTGGGAAGACCCTTTCAGACATCAGCCTAGGCAAGGAATTCTTGAAGAAGACCCCCAAAACAATTACCACAGCAACAAAAATAAATAAATGGGATCTGATCAAATTTAAAAACTTTTGCATGGCCAAGGAAACTATCATTAGAGCGAATAGACAGCCTATAGAATGGGACAAAATATTTGCTCTCTACACATCTGATAAAGGGCTGATAACCAGAATCTATCTAGAACTTAAAAAAATCAACAAGAAAAAAATCAAACAATCCCATCAACAAATGAGCAAAGAAAATGAACAGAAACTTTTCAAAAGAAGACAGAATAATGGCCAGCAAACATATAAAAAAAAAATGCTCAACATCTCTAATCATTAGAGAAATGCAAATCAAAACCGCAATGAGATATCACTTAACCCCAGTGAGATTGGCCTCTATCAAAAAAATCCCAAAATAACAAATGCTGGTGAGGATGTGGAGAGACAGGAACACTCTTACACTGCTGGTGGGACTGCAAATTAGTGCAACCTCTGTGGAAAAGAATTTGGAGATACCTCAAAGAGCTAAAAATAGAAATAAGGTTTGATCCAGTAATAGCATTATTAGGCATCTACCCAAAAGAGCAAAAGACATTCTATAATAAAGTCATCTGCACCCGAATGTTTATGGCAGCACAATTCACTATTGCAAGGATGTGGAAACAACCCAAATGCCCATCAATTCATGAGTGGATTATTAAAATCTGGTATATGTATACAATGGAATATTACTCAATTATAAGAAACAACAGTGATCTAGCACCTCTTATATTTTCCTGGATTGAACTTGAGCCCATTATCCAAAGTGAGGTATCACAAGATCGGAAGAATGGGTTCCACTTGTACTCACCATCAAATTGGTACTAACTGTTGAACACGAGGGTGCTCTCAGGGCAGTAATACTCTCCAGGGATTAGGAGGATGGGGGGGTGGGTAAACGCACAACTAAGGAACATGGGGAGCATTGTAGAGGGGAAGGGCACACCGCTAATCCTCGCTTGGGTGAGGCAAAGACATAAAATGTAACCATAACGTTTGTACCCTCATAATACCCTGAAAAAAAATATGCTGTTTCTATATTGTTTACTATGATAGTGATGGCTTACAGTTTAAACTTATCTGTTAGAATGAGAGAACTGAATATTCTACAGGTGACCTGTAGCGTGCATTGCATTTTTTGCATTGTTCGAGAACACTCAGCCATGCTATAGAAGGAAAAAAAACAAAATGGGATGCATCATAAACTTATAAGTTGTGTTAAGATAAGTAGTAAGTAGAGCAAGTATATGTTAAATATAGATAGACGAGAACGGATGAGCCAGGAGAATCCTAATATTTTATGAGATAATAAATATACATGAAGCACTTAGGTACTAAATATACATCAGACATTTGAAGCACCAAATATACAAAATCCCTCAAATACTCAGGATACACAAAATGTGCATGAACACTCAGTGTTCACAGGGCCTTAATTTGGCCAACCATTGGTGTTATCCATCTTGACCTATGTGTTCTCTGCCTAAGATACACATATAAAACCCATGGCTGTTCAACAGTCTAATCAATAAGTTACAGCTGTGGCCAAGCATACTTGTTCCTGTCCCTGTGTCTCTCTGACAAGCATGTGTCATTAACCCCTGGCACCTTCTGCCTGTAGAACCCTTGCTCAAATCTCAGTTCTGGTCTTTATAACCATAGCATCAGAGGTAAAGGCTGACATGGCAGAGAGGGGGTGGGAGGCTGATATATGAACTTTGCACACCCTAGGATTCAGATAATGTGGTTCTCCCACCTTACTTGCACTCTATCTTGTGTTGCCTTACCAGTTTTCTTTGCCTTTCTCTACTTGCATCTCACTATGTATTTTAAATATTTAATAACCTATGTGATTTGAGCATTTTAATTTGGTCTGTGAGCCTTTCTGTTGTGTGACTTCTGGATAGTGTACTAGGAGGTACATTGCATCCAGGTAATTTCCCACAAGACAGATGGGATGGAGGATTCTGCAAATGTCAACCAGTTAACTATATGATCATGTCCCCCTGCTAAGTAACTAAGGGACATCTATACACAGTAGCCAAAAGCTATCCATGAAATCCCACCTGTGGGTTTTGGTCCATGGAACTCACAATCAAACCTCACTGCGGGCTCCCAGTGTGTTGGGCCACTTGGGGCCACAAGAAGTACTTCTCCTTAGATTAGGTGGCCACCAAAACTGGCTAAGTAGCCCCCTTATCCCCGAGGTCCATACCTAAACCTCAGCTCAAAGAGTTTTGAGGAAACTTTCAAAGGAAAAAAAATAGCGTCCTACAGACAGCTGGCTAAAGGAAGAGTTAGGTGAGCTGGTCTAACCTGCTTACTCCAGACCTTCCCAGGAAAGCTGCTCCCATCCAGGGAAGGAGGCAGCCCCACATCTCTCATCTTGGACCTGATTTATGGGATAAGAGAGGATTCCACAGAGATAATTCACCATGTGGACTCAGAGTTTCAATTAATTTTGTGTCCACCACCACATTTTGAAAGCTCTGGCTCTTCATGGCAAAGCCCTGGGGAGCAAGACAGGGAGCCTGACACCCACCTGGTGGTCACAGTGTTTTATCGACAGGTTTTTGCTAAGTAAGAATCCGTGCACTAAGAGTCAGGAAAGCACAGGATAATGGTTCCTTTTCTCAAGGGCTCTGCTAATGTCCACGATAGGATACTATATGAGATCCTTCCTCGGGAGACCATTTGGGCTGGTGATCTCTATAGTCCGTTCTAAATTTTAGAGCTTATGAAACTCTCATAATTTGTCTTATCACACAAAAGACATTACAGGCACTCCTCACTTTGCACTGGTCCAACAGGCACAAATTTCAATTTCCATGATGTAGTTAGGTAACAGCAGTCCCCTAACAACACAGTTCCAATTTCTGTTAGCATGGTATATTAATTGTGTGTGACTGTTAAGCACAAACCTCACCTCTAGCCCTACGGTCTACAGATCACTTACAGAAATGGCAGGTGTGTGTTATGCCCAGTGACCTATCACACCCCTTCTTTCGAAGTCTATTGGTGATGGGTCCCTGTGCATCTGTTATTCAGGTCCCACACAGACAGCAAAGTGTGTAGTTTTGTCGCCTCCTTACCTCCAAATGAGAAATCCATGTGGCATTTTACAAAAATGATAACTGAAAGAGGGAATCGGCCAATAAAGATGAAAGTACAAAAGAAACAAAGGGAATAATACTGAAAGTGATCATTTGAACCGAATGTAATTGGTGTTACAGAATTCACAGTTGGCCATGAGAATATTGCCACTGCCACATTGGAGAGACTCTAGGCATGCAGCCAGAGAAACCCAGTGAAGGCGAACTTATTGACATAACTGCGGAAAAGGAAGACAAGAGTTTCAGAGGAAAGGACACTAGAAAAACTTTACATTAAAAAAACCTCTCAGAAAAATTTCACAACATTGAAAATACAAAGGACAAAGAGGTGGAAGCTGATCCATACTTAGAAAGGAGTATAATAATTTGCCAAGGTGTAGAAAATATGCTTGCTCCAGATCATGAGTTATATAGAGGCCAAGCAAAGTTTAAGCTACTTTTGATAATTTTTTACAAAGAAATGCAACACTTTAATTCTCAATGTTTCTAATGCTTTAAATTATAGAGTACTAACTAAATATTAATTTTACTATTTTTTTCATTTCCCCATACGTTTATAATTGATAGTAAGAGAGTTTTTAATGTTTTGACAAACATTTTTAAAGTTCATGGAACAATCACTATTTTCCCATTGATTTTTAAGATCACTTTGTACGGTTTCAGCTTGCAAGATCATTTTTACCATCTCGCATGACCATGCAAAGTGGCCACTGCCTGTAATCTTTAAAGTAGGGTTGCAAACTCGAATGCCTTCAGGAGCCAGGAAGGGAAGGTAAATGAGAAAAGCAGGCAAGATATAAGATGATCTATGACCACAGATTCCTGAGCCTTCATGGAGAATGGTGGAAACTGTACTGCAGAAAGCACTGTCCTGTCCAGACAGAGTGGTCTCTGCTCAACTCTACCGGAGACACCCAGGAGAAATGCTGCCCAGGCTTGCCAGATCTGATTTTTCAAGAGATAACTGAAATCTGGATTTCCATGTAAAACATCACAGTTTTTAAATAATGACAGTGATTCAGACTTAAATATCCTATGAGTCAAACAAACAAAATGCTACCAGGTAATGGCCCTCATTTTAAAACGCATGCATTAAGACCATCTTTGAGTGGAAGATTAGCTGTCAGAGGTCTAGTACTAGGAAGAATGAGCAGTCAGACAACTAAAAAGTGTTGATGCTTCTTCCTACTTCCTTGCCTTATCTGATTATACCATCACACCTTGCTATTAAGGAATTAACTCTGGAAGACAGTTCACTGAATGTATGCAGGCTACCTGAAATGGGGAACGCCTGCCTAAGCACAAGTTACTTATGGTTACATTAGCTAGATGAAAAAGAAAGCAGGATTCTTAAAGGATAGGAAACAGTAAGTTTTGCTGGGTGGATGGAGTAGAAGGCAGAAAAATAAATTTTTGCTGCTGGGGGTGAAATGAAGCCTACAAGGATGGGGACCTCCAGGGGTGCCACTACATGGAAGACTGAAGGGTCAAAGCACAAAAGTAAACTTCATCTACTTCATCATTGCAGATTATTTTTTTCTGTTCTGTTTCATATTTATTAGGTCAGATGCTGAGCCCCTGAATTGCCCATAGACTTTGTAAACTGCAGCTCAAATGTTTAACACATTGACTGCCACACTAGAAACACATTTTTTTCCTTGGGGTCATGGTGTTTTATTACGAAAATAGAATAAAAACTTCAAAAATAAAATGATCCTTTGTAATTTAATGAAAAATTTGTTATAGTTTATTGTTTTCTGTGTGAGAGTTATATGCAATTAAATAGTAAACATTAATTGTAACAATATGAACATTAACAAGCAAGATTTTCACAAACCAACTACAGGGTTTTGCCCAGGGGGCCACCCATCACGTACCATGTATGCTACAGCATGGAAGCGTGAGTTGCCTGTGCACCACGTGGCTCCCAAGGTAAAGAGACGCCTGAGTTACATATGCTTCACAAAGCCCTGGGCTCAAAACTAGCTTGAGTTAAATACAACTCGCATGGCAGTTAATGTGTTAAATAAGACTACAAATTATCCAATGCTCTTGTAGAACCATCCTTCCATATTGGAGGGTGATTAATCATGTGGAATTTGTATTTAACTAAACAACAGCAACCTCAACTCATACAAGTGAGGACTCTATGAGTTGGAAGAAATCCTAGAGGCCCCTTAGCCAATCCCTCAAGTAAAGCAAGAATTTCCTCTTCAAAACTCTTGACTGGAGACCAGCCAGGCTTCTGCCTACAACACTCCCAGGGACTTGCCTCACCTTCTGTAAATCCAAGTGGTATCCTCCCGTACATAGTCTGACTTTCAGAAATGAAACAAATGCTAAGCCAACAGTATGACCACCATCTTGCTGAATGAGAATAGAACATTTGCAAAGAGAAAGTCTGAGGTTAAAACAGCACAATTGCAAAAAGAGGATCTGGAGCACAAATGTGATTGAGCCATATAAACATATCACTAATTTCAGTTTGAAAAGAATGTCCACCTAATGAAGAATCATTTGCTAGCTCTGAGAACCGAAACGAGTTTTTGGTGAAGATGAGCACATGTACAGAAGGCCACTGCTCTTTTGGAGTAGTTTTTTCTGTGTGTTTGATTTTAAACCAAAGCTTTGCTTCCTTTTTAGAAATTATATTGACAATGTCACAGAAAATGCGGGGAAAATATGCATAACACTATACCAAAATAAACTTTTATTTTTGCATCTTTCCCTCTAACCAACCCTTAATCAAATGCACACATAGTTTTTATACAGCTGCGATCACAGGACTCATACCATTTGGTTTTGAGAAGCACTGTCACTTTCTTACTATCCATTCTATCCTACTTTCTTGCTATTAGAACCCTGATTTTGCTTCAAGTGATAATGTGCTCACCCACAGGTGATGACTCAAGTTTGGCAAACCAATCATGATCACCTATTGCTCATCTTCCCTTACAGCTAGGGGATTATCTGTGAATTAATTCTGGCCAAAGACACATAAGAGGATGTCTGCTGGAGGTACTTCCAGGAAAGCTCTCACTTTCATCATAAAAGGGACTTCCCTTGCTCCTCATTGCATTTATCACAGACTTGATGGCTGGAGCTTTCGCAGCCACCCTGTGATCAAGAAGGAAAGTTCAAGAGAACTGCAGAGATGTTTGCTCTGGACCAAGAGGCTGGATTTCTTGTTTTATGAGTAAAATAAACTCTTTTTACTTGAGCTACTGTGATCAGATTGTCACTTACAGCAGAATATAACTCTAACTGATTAAAAGCATTTTGTTTGTACTTAATTTCTTAATTATCTCTGCAATAGATCACAACATTTAATTCTGTTGATATGTCACAAGTTAAGCTCTTCTATTGCTGAAGGTTTAGGTTTTTAGAAATTTTGTGTTATAGACCATGTTTCAAAAAACATCTTTGTGCATTTAGCATTTTCTTTTTATCAATACTGTGTTGAAAGTTATGAAAATCTATGGCTCTTAAAATGTTTTGCCAAATTTCTTTTTGAAAAGTTTATATAAATGTATGAGGTCTCCAATAGTATATAAACAAATCAGTTTTGCCATAATTTCATCAGCAATGGATATTGCCATTATTTTTCGGCTAATTTTTTAAGTGTAAGATGCTATTTCAAGTTTGTTTTAATTAATAGCTTAGTTTTCATGGAAGAGGTTAATCGTGTGCATGTGTGTACATGTGCTTTCAGGAATTCAAGGATGTATCCCGTATTCTGAAATCTTCAAATTGTGACCTGGGGGTCAAATCCAGTCTGTTTGTTGTACATAAGGTTATATTGGAACATAGTCATGTTCATTTATTAATGTATTATCTATCGTTGCTTTCACACTACAACGGCAGAGTTGAACAGTGTGGGAAATTGTATAATATATCCCCCAAAGACAAGATCTTTACTATCTGACCCTTTTAGATAAATTTTGCTAATTGCTGATCTAAATTTGGGGTTATTTGATATCATTTAAAAAACGTGATTAGATTTTTAATAGACTACTTGATCAGTTAACTTTTAGTTGAGCCCAAGATAACAATTGATTCTTGAGTTAACAGGTACCTAACACTCCAGTTTAGAGCTCCGCTTCTTTGGCTAAATGTGTTGTTCTTTGTTAAAATGCAACCCCCAGAAAGAGGTATGACAAACCTGTCAGTAAGTTTTGACTTAGAGTAAATGGGAACCAGGTAATTTCTGAAGAGTAGGTCTTTGGAGGTGGGAATAAGAGGAAATGAGGAACAGGATACGTTGAGACTGAGGAGGTTACACCAAGCAGGCAGGTTAAGGGAAAGTAAAGTAGATGTTAAGGGCAGAGAAGACTTACGCTTCTACTTTGTCAATTAGTGGAGGTCTGGCCCCACCCAAATCAAATTTTTTCTTTGATAAAACAGGTCAGGTAATATTGGTATAAAACCTGAGCATTCTTTTTTTGAAGCTCCTTAGAGTGCATCACAATATAGCACCTTATTCCCATCAAAAAAACCCTGTGATGAGGAAATTGGGATGTTGAAAGCCATTTGCAGGCACCGTGGCCCTAAAACCATTTCTGATCTGTTGTAACGACCCCTCTCACCATAGCTGCTCCCTAGCCCACTTTCACTTTCCCTGCCTTCATCCTGTGCTGTAGAAGAGGAGAGAACAAGGGGAAAGGAAGGAATGTGGGAGAAGAGACATGATGGGGTGCTCATAAGAGTGATGGGACATGGTTTGGGGTGTCTGTGGCCACTGTGAGCAAGGCTTTTGGTTCTGGAACCTGGGTGGAACATTTCCTAGCTCTGGGCCAGCGCTAATGACCAAGGGCACCCTGACAGCCAGTTGAGCTCACCTTTGGTCTAGACAGGGTGCTGCCCGCAGTGTCTGTGACCACCGTGCCCTCTGCCATGCAGCATTTGGTCCCTGAGGCCCCCAAAGGATACTCTCAGTCCAGGGGGCCATCTGGCTCTGAGGAAGAAGGGCTGGGAACTAGGTCCAAGCTCTCTGTGTGGGAGCTTTCTGCTTCCCTCTCTGCATCCTCTTCTCTTCTTACCATGAGGGCTTGTGCTGGAGAGCAGGACCCCTGGCTCCACTGTCTGCATTCCCTATGAAGGGGCCTCAGCCTGGGAGTGCACAGAGAACTTCCCCGACGTGGATGTGGCTGCAGAGGAAGGTGGCGCCCCAGCAGTGGGGGCTGCTGAAGGGGCAATGATCCCAAAGGATCCACCAGGATGGAGGAGAAAGGGTCCCATAGGGAAGCCATTTGGTAGGATTTGTGTAGGCAGCCATGGGGAAGGAGGGCTTTCGCCAGCCAGGCCTCAGGAGCGTCAGGGAAGCAAGTTTGCAATGAAGATGGCAGGATTGCAGGCGTGCACAAGCCCACGGGCCTCTGCTCACATAGAATACAACATACAAGGCACTTCTTGATCATTGCTCAGTTACAGCTCCCAAGTAAGGAAAGGAGGTGGGTGAGCACAGTGAATTCACCTCCTCATATCACTTTTCTGCTTAAAAACCACCACTGGCTTCCTCTTGTCTGTATAGTCCGAACCCGTTCCTGAATGGCCTTATGCTCTTGGGCCCTGTGCCGCCCTTTCCCTCTCTCCCACCACCTTTTCCGTCTCCTTTAACACCAGCCAGTCCAGCCATGTCCAGCCATGTCCAACCGTGCTGATATACTCAACTATCCCAAACAACACTGTTTACTTTCAACACCCAGCTGAGAGGTTGCCTTCTCTGAGAACCCTTCCTCCAACTCCCCTAAGCTCCCAGGAAGACTAAGCCACTTCGTGTGACACTTCCTCTGTGCAGCCCTGGCACTTTGTGCCTGCTCCTATCACAGCACGTACTGTACTGGTTACAGCTGACTTCGCCACTGTACTGGGAGGCCTCTGGAAGGCAGAGCCCTTAAACCGTTCAATTTTGTATTCCTAGTGCGTAGCATAACTCACAGCCTACAGGTGGTACACAGCAAATCCTTGCTAAATTAACCACATTTTATGTGTCTAACTTGTTTTGGACTAGGCTTTCTTCAGCTGCAACCACATATCTGATCAAGAGCTTACACATGTCCCTCCTGACTCTAACATTTTCAAGTGCTGGGTTACTAATGAGTGAGGAGAGATCCCAGTGGTTTCCAGCCTGGTCTGCTCATGGGATTCACCTGCAGAGCTTTTAAACAATCCCAGTATCCAGGCCTCAGCACAGAACAATGAAATCAGAATCTCTGCTGGTGGGATGTAGGTATTTGTGTTTTCAAAACTCCTCAGGTGATTCTAATATGCAGTTAAGGGTGAGAACCATGGGTTTAAATAATATGAGCCAGTTAATTTAAAAAAGCTTTTTCTCTGTGCTCACTATGTAAACACTGTGTTAGGCATTTAGAGGGGAGGCACCTCAGAATCTCTGTTACACACAGTGCTTGCTCCCAAGAAAACAGCAATCCTTACAATTGCCATGAGTAATAGCAAACAGTCATGGTATCTAAACTGAATGATTTACATCAGGGTTTCACAACAGTGGCATTTTGGGCTAGATAATTCTTGGTTGTGGGAGGCTGTCCTTTGCATTTTAGGATGTTTGGAAGCATCTCCAACCTCTACCCACTAGACGCCAGTAGCAATCAACAGTCCCCCCCACCATTTATATCAACTAAAAATATCCAGACAAGTCCAAATGCCCCCTGGGAGTAAAATCATCACCTGTTGAGAACACTGATATAGATTTAGGTGTAGTATTTTTGCAAGACACACCCCACCCCCTCCGGCAATGATCTATATGCACATTAGTCTTAAAGCCCGAGAAACAAGCCCTGGTCTAGAGCAGGGGTTCTCAACGTGTGGCCACCGATCAGCATCTGCACTACCTGGGAACTTATTGGAAATGTGTATTCTCAGGCCCCACCCCAGATCTACTGTATCCTAAACTTTGTTTTAATAAGGCCTCTGGGTGATTCTTACCTGTGTTCAAGTTTTGGGACCACTAACTAGCCTAAAGAGGAAAGGGAGATTGGGTGCATTAGAGCAATCGGAAAATTCTTAGGAGTAGAGCTTGATTTGGACCTTGAAATTTAATAGGCAGCAGAGGTGGAGGTATTCCAGGTGCAGGGAACAGTATTAGAGATGTATTTTGAGATGTAAATTAGCTTAGACTCTTAAACTGCCAAATCCTTCTTTTTTACCTTTCAGTTTTTTCCATAACTTCTTCAATCTGTTTGTTTTCTTGTGTTTTGGATAGAAAGCAATTTCCTCCCCAGTTTATACTCTGTGATGTGTTCATCAACATGCTCAAGTAATTATTTGAGAATCTCAACAAAATGATCACTGGCAAAAACACGGGACTGTGTTTTTGAAAAGTTATGCATAATCAAATTTACCATCAGACATATGTACAAATCAGTCCATATTTACAAACGTATTTCTAATTTACAGTGATTTCGTATTGTGAGTCATTTTTTATAAAGTTAATGAACCCCTTAATTGATATTTTTGGTTACTGTATAAATCCAGATGTTTCTGGGGAAGAGCTAACATCCCAAATCTATCCTCAAACATGTAGCTAGAGTGATATTTCCAAACCAGAAAATCTGATCACTTTATCCCATGCTTACAGCCTTTCAATAGTTCCCCACAGCCTCAAAGTCTAAACAACTTATGCATTTTTCACAAGGTCTTTCACTACCTGGCTCCTACTTATTTTTCTGATCTCATCTATATACTAAACTATGGGCAAAAAAAATCCACAATAAACAAAATATCAAAAATTTAGATAAAGACATGCTGCTGTTGTTTTATGACCCTGGGTTATTGTGCAACAGAAATTCCAATCAGCCCAAGGTTGGTCAGGCCAATTTCATCACAGTTGATAATGGCAAGGGAACAGACTGACCAATGTAGGACTTTATCTGTAGTCAGGAATTTCGATTATAGATCATTTATTAACATTCTTCCACTAGGTTCAACCTATAGGAGCATTTTTGGGTAAGTGTAGATTATAGGGGTGCATATTTTTCCTTTTGCCTAGGCTTCCGGTATGGCTCCACATAGCACTGGATCACAGTGTCCCATCCTCCTGATTTATCTGAGAGATCCAACGAAGGCTGCTCAAGGAACCTTGTGGACATCGCTGTGGCTGGTGGTGAGAGGTCAGCTAGCTAACTCTGAGATTTCTAGCTTTAAGAAGCCTTGCGCCACCACTTGCCACCCCTCACCCTTTGTCTTCTAGGCCTCAGCCACCCAGAACCATTTGCATATCCCAAATACCATGATCTTTCTCAATTCTAGTCCTTTGCACACATTGGTTCTGCCTAGAAGGTTCTCATTGGTGTCTTTGTGCCTGGACAACTCTTACTTTCACTTCGCTCTCTATTGAAGGTTGCTTCTTGTAGGAAACTTACCTGACTCCTGAAGCCTTCACCACTAGGTTAGGCGTCCTTCCGGTTTGCTCCATGGCAACCCGCCCTGACCATTTGTTGACCACTGGTGAGTCACTCCTCTCTCTACCACAGGTATTTGTATTTTAATCTATAATAAATGCTGCATTTCTTCCCCTCCAAACTAGAATTAGTTAACCATGTTAGGCTACATCATTTGTGTTTTAAGTACAGCCAACCTCTGTTTTCTTCCTGTGCTGTTTTTCCTTTTGTTTCCTTGCTGTGCTGGCCTTTCTTCCTGCTCTCTGTGGGGCTGTGAGTAACTGTGAGAGTGCAGTGGGTCCTCACCAAGGAACCCAGCGCTGAGCCTGCCGCTCTCAAGGACCCCAGCTTTGCTGCTTTTGTCGTTCCCCAGTCACCTGGACCAGTGGCAAAGAAATACTGGCTCAAGTTCTGTCCTATACGCACCCCTGCAGAAATGCTTTCTGCAGAGACAGACCCATAAATGAGAGACAGCACACGTTCTATATGTTCGTCAGGCACTATTTGCCACTTCCATGAAGGAGAACTTGGACGGTGTGTACAGGAAAGGGGCTGCTGACCTCGAGTTTTTTTCAGGTGTAATTAAAGATACCATTCTCTGGAGATGGCCTGCCTAGAATTCAATTAATTTTGAGCACATGCACACACATACACACATGTACATATATGCTCATGTGTATCCATATGTGCTTATACACATATTTATGAATATATTTACACATGTATATTCATGCATATATGTGCATACATGTATTCATATATGTAATTATATGAATACAGAGAGCGCATCTATTTATAGTCATAACATTTTAATAACTTGGGTCAGGGGTCAGCAAACTTTTTTTGGTAAAGGATCAGACAGTAAATATTTTAGGTGTTGTGGGCCTACTTTCTCTGATGCAGCTGTTCAACTCTGCCATTGTCTGTGAAAACAGCGACAATATGTAAACAAATGAGCTTGGCTGTGTTCCAGTAAAACTTTATTTACAAAACAGAAGTGAGCTGGATTAGGCTTACTAGCCATAGTTTGCCAACGCTTTTCTTAGATTATAGGTATGATTGGAACATTTAGTAAGTGGCATTTAACACAAAATTACCTAAAGTTTAGGATAACAAAATAACGTAATTATTATGGGGTAGTCTCTTATCAAACACTATGGTAAAGTACAAATTCTGTGGACAAGAACATAATGTGTGTCCTCCAGCTAGTAGAAGCCAAACCCATAAAAATTAGGAGAACAACCACCTGTTACAGGAGGATGTATCCAAATTGGATGTATTTCTTCATTTTTTATCTTTTTGCTGTTTAAGTGTGCTTACACATGTTTAAAATGCTCTAGGAAATAAGGTCCACTGTGAATCATCCATACTTCCTTATTTTTCAGTGAGCTCTCAAGGAATGGATGCTTTTCGACTTTCTGCATTTTCCCAGAGAAAACAAAATCTGTATTTCATGTTTTCCCCCTACAAATACTGAAAGAACCTCCAGAAGCAACAGTGCCTTTGAAGGCAACTTTTAAACATATGACATTTTATTCCTTTCTGGATCACATTTAACTTTTTGCCACAAAAATCCCTGGATAGGAATGAAAGTAGGGCCCCAGCTCCACATGGCATGATGTCGACCAAGAACACTACATGTAGAATTGACAGCAGCCACAAGAAACTCTTCTGTGAGGCTCAGGTGAATGATCATCATGGCAAGCATTGCCTGAGCACTGTCCAGTCTGAGAAAGGTTCAATAGCCATCCTGAAATGGAGTGTGTGGTTTGTCTGCAGTTACAGCCAGCAATGACTGTTGCAATTTGCAGAAGATTCAAGTTCAAAAGTGATTTGTAGCTACTGTGAATTTTTCTTTGGTTAAAACATGGAACATGGCCGGGCGCGGTGGCTCACGCCTGTAATCCTAGCACTCTGGGAGGCCGAGGCGGGCGGATCGTCCTGAGCTCAGGAGTTCGAGACCAGCCTGAGCAAGAGCGAGACCCCGTCTCTACCAAAAATAGAAAGAAATTAATTGGACAGCTAAAAATATATATAGAAAAAATTAGCTGGGCATGGTGGCCCATGCCTGTAGT